>PVIU01023686.1:0-26953 GCA_004026605.1 Ondatra zibethicus
GAGGTGAAGGTAACTCAGTCTGCTGGGTCGGAGGTGAAGGTAACTCAGTCTGCTGGGTCGGAGGTGCAGGTAACTCAGTCTGCTGGGTCGGAGGTGCAGGTAACTCAGTCTGCTGGGTCGGAGGTGAAGGTAACTCAGTCTGCTGGGTCGGAGGTGAAGGTAACTCAGTCGACTGGGTCAGAGGTGAAGGTAACTCAGTCTGCTGGGTCGGAGGTGAAGGTAACTCAGTCTGCTGGGTCGGAACTCAGTCTGCTGGGTCGGAGGTGAAGGTAACTCAGTCGACTGGGTTGGAGGCGTCCACACTGGCTACAAAACACATCACGTTTACACTGTCAGCAGCACTTGAGCCCGGTTAGACGTGGAGTGGGGTAGATAAGAGGTCGGGCTGACAGAGGTGCAGTGAGGTTGTGTTTACACTTAGTGAATTACACTTTGGGCTCAATTGATGAGTGAACCAGATCCAACCAGGTCAAAGCATCCATCTCTTTTTTACCTGAAGATTTATTTTTATTATATTCAGTTATGTGTATGCATGCGTGTTTGAGTGGAGCATGAACCCCTGGAGGTCAAAGATGTTGGGGCCCTTGGAGCTGGAGTTACAGGTGGTTGTGAGCCACCTGACATGGGTGCTGGAAACCGAACTTGGGTTCTCTGGAAGAGCCCTCCTAACTGCTGAACCATCTCTCCAGCCCAAAGCATCCATTTCTTTTATTTTTTTTAAAACATAATCTTGCTATGTAGTCCAGGCTAGCCTGAAACTTGTCATCCTCCTACCTCAGCCTTCTGAGTTCTGAGATTACAGGGGTGTGTCACTATGCCTTTTAGATGGGAGAAACAGCTAATAGAGCTAAAGATGTCCATTGTATAGAAGAAACTTAGAGACGTCTTGATATATCTTCAAATACTTGAAATTCTGTCAGGTGAAAAGAATCTAGCCTGTCCCAAAGTGTTCTAGAAAGCCAAATTAGAATTTTAAAACATTTTAATTATTTAAAAATATTTTTTTGTTGCTGGGCAGTGGTGATGCATACCTTTAATGCCAGCACGTGGGAGACAGTGGCAGGAGGATCCCTGTGAGGTCAAGGCCAGCCTGGTCTACAAAGTGAGTTTCAGAACAGCCAGGACTGTTACACAGAGAAACCCTGTCTTAAAAAACAAACAAACAAAAAAAGTCAACCAAACCAAAACTAAAAAAATTTTAAAATATTTTTGTTATTTTTATTTATATGTATGTGTATCTGTGTGTCACATGTGTGTGGGTGCCCACAAAAGCCAGAAGGTATTGGATCCCCTGGTGCTGTAATTTCAGGTGGTTGTTAGCCACCTGACATGGGCATTGGGAGCCAAACTTGGGTTTTCTGTGAGACTCGCTTCTGCTCTTAACTTCTAAGTCATCTCACCAGCCACTCTAAAAAAACAAAAAAAGTCTATTACATTATTCATATATTTGCTGTGTGTGTATGTGTGTTTGTGCATGTGTGTTCACCACAGTGTGTGTACGACAGCATGCAGTAAGTCAGAGGACAACTTGGGGAGACTGCTCTCTGGTCTGACACACTGTCTGTCTCGGAGACGTGACCCACTTGGCTGTCAGGGTCGGAGGCCAGCACCTTCAGGCACTGACACATCTCTGGTCTCAGAAGGAGGGTTGTTATTCATCACACTCGGTTTATTAATCATCTACTCTGCTGGCACTGTGCTGCTTGTAGACTAAGAGGAAGCTACCATGGGCTTCCAAATTGATGTTAATGATTACGCTTAACTTTTAAGCTTCAGCTTTTTAGAACATAAGACAGAATGCACGCCGAGGTGGTTTTCTGTTGTGTGTCAAAGCAGAAGTTGAATTATATATCACTGGTGGTTTTTTTTATTTGTTTAGTTTGGTTTGTTGTTGTTGTGTGTGTGTTTGTGTGTGTGTGTGTGTGTGATGGGGTCTTACTGTGTAGCTGTCTTAGGGTTTCTCTTGCTGCAATGAAACACCATGACTAAAAGCTAGTTGGGGAGGGAAGAGTTTATTTGGCTTACACTTCCACATCACAGTTCTTCATAGAAGGAAGTCAGGGCAGGAACCTGGAGGCAGGAGCTGATGCAGAGGCTATGGAGGGGTGCTGCTTGCTGGCTTGCTCCTCGTGCCTCGCTCAGCCTGCTTTCTTATAGAACCCAGGACCACCAGACCAGGGATGACCCCACCCACAGTGGCCTGGGCCTTTCCCCATGAATCACTAATTTAAAAATGCCCAACAGCCCAATCTAATGGGGGCATTTTTTAAATTGAGGTTTTTCATTTCAGATGACTATAGCTTATGTCAAGTTGACCTAAAAGTAGCCAACAGAGTAGCCCAGGCTGGTCCTGAACTCACAGAGATCTACTTGCTTCTGCCTCCCAAGTGCTGGAATTAAAGTCATGTACCACCACACCTAGCCTTCTCCTTTTTTAAAGATCCATTTACTTATTTTATTGTGTGTGCCTGAGCATGCGCACCGCATGAGCGCAGCTGCCTGCACACTGGAAATGAAGTCAGATTATCCTAGAACTGGAGTTAGAGGTGGCTGTCAGTCATCTGGTGGGTGGGACTGAACCCAGGTCTTCTGCATCTCTCCAGACCCTTGAGCTGCCTTCCATCTTGGACAGTGCAGAGCATCTCATGTAACCCCGTGTTGACACAGGAGTGTGAGCTATGGAAGACGATCACATTGACAGAGGAGCTAGGCTTGTGATCTTGATGACCGCCCAAACTCCCTAAGAGTGCTTCGTGCTCAGCGTCTGGTCACAGAGTAATGTTTGTGTAGGGTTGATGAGGCTGCCAAGGTTCAGAAAGAGATGTCCCCACCCTAGGCCACAAGGCTAGTAAGTGGCACATAAGGGACTAAAACCCAGAGTCCTGACTCTCAGTGTAGTGGGATGCTCAAGGGCCCTGCTCCTGGACGCTGAACCAATATATAACGGGTTTGTAGGAAATTTTAAATCTTAATACAGGTTGCACAATTCAGTGGTGAAATCCAAGAATCTTGTTTCTTTGCTTGGTATTCTATTACCATCCTGGAAAGTGAGTCATGTCTACCCTTTCTCATCACCCTGAACTAGGAGAGAATTGCCAAGCGGGGCCGGAAACTGGTCGACTATGATAGTGCCCGACACCACCTGGAGGCCGTGCAGAACGCTAAGAAGAAAGATGAGGCTAAGACTGCTAAGGTAAAAAAAAGCAAAAAACCTGCCTCCCCCACCCCCAGAGGTGGCAGGTCAAGACAAGGGCAGGCATGATGGGTTCCTGTGTCCTGAAGGACATTTACTGTGAGGGCAGTCAGAGTCCTGAAGCGGAGGAGGACTCAGGTCTGGGCAGGGAGAGGAGAGGTGGTGAGAGTGATGGAGGCAGTTTCTACCTTCTTTCACGCAGGCAGAAGAAGAGTTCAGCAAAGCCCAGGGTGTGTTTGAAGATCTGAACCAGGAGCTGCTGGAGGAGCTACCAGTTCTTTACAACAGGTAATGACCGACATCCAGTATGGGCCAGCTGCTTAGGTCAGTGGGGTACAAAGCCACCTGCCTTCCACATATGGTGCCTCATGGGAAGAGCCCTGTCCAAGAGTGGGATGTGGTGTAGCCTCAGCACTGCCACTGATTAGGCAAGCATCCTTATCTCTCTAGATTTGTGACACAGATAGCCAGCCTTGCCCCACCAGCTCTTCTGGGTTGGAGGACCAGGTGTGTGTTGGGTAGGAGAGATCTTGTCTAGTAAAGTGCTTTGTCATCCACATTTCATTGCACAGATGTGTGCTTTTAAACCGTCACGGTTCACAGGCGTCCAGACTCACATAGACCATGGGTGATCCACACTAACGAATGTGCCAAGGCTTCATGATCGACAGAAGTGTTCTAGATTCAAAGCTTCCACAGTGGAAGAGAAACAGGGACTGAAACTTATTTGCATGTTATTTTCATTACACCAAGTTCGCGCTCATAAGATTACAGCAGATTGCAGCTGGAGTATTGTACTGCTTAGTTTGTCTGTAGCCTTTCTTAAGTCAGAGTCTAGTGGTGTAGCCTAAGATGCCTTTGACTTTTGATCCTCCCATCTGGACTTCCCAAGGGCCAGGATTACAGGCATGGCCACCATGCTAAGATGTTAGGATACAGTTCTTTTTATTGACTTCATTTATGTGACTCCGATTTTTTGTTTGTTTGTTTGTTTTGTTTTGGAGACAGGGTTTTTCTATATAACAGCCCTTGCTGTCCTGGAACTCACTTTGTAGACCAGCCTGGCCTCTGCCTCCTGAGTGCTGGGATTAAAGATGTGTGCCATCATGCCCCATGTGACTCCAAATTTAAACAGAGTAGAAACACATAGTTTCTTTCTAAGTGTCACGGGGAACCCACCAGAGAGGACCACTCAGACAGTTTAGCCAGTTGAAAGCCTTTATTCCAGCTGGCTGGGACCACACCCAGGTATTTGGGGACCAAGGGGTAGCCCTGAGTGTCCAGAATATGGGGTTTTAAAGGCAGAAACCACGTTCTGGCATATCTTGCTCAGCTGGTGCTGGGTGGGGGTTTGCAGAAGCAAACAATTAACAAAAGCAGTTAGCTGGAGGGGTTTCACACAAACAGTTAGCCAGGCCACCCTGACCTCAGGCCAGGGTTCTCCATCAAGGTGAGCAGATTCCAGTTAAACCTGGAGTGGCTGCCATAGGAATACAAGATGGAGGAGCCTCTGCATGGTCTTTCCTTGTTACAGAGATAAACTTTCCAGACTCATTTATAGGGGAAATCTGCTGACGTACACACACATAGAATCCATGTATTGCTGAAAGAAAAAGAACAGCTCCTTATTATAATAATTATAATTACACCGCCTTATATTCTTATAGTTGTTTAATAATTCTGCGAAGCAGTTTCTACATTAACACTCCAGAAGCCCAAAACAGATAACTTTTTTCTTTCTTAAACAGAGCCTCACTCTGTAGCCCTGGCTGGGCTGAAACTCACTCTGTAGACCAGGCTGGCCTTGAACTCGGAGATCTGACTACCTCTGCCTCCCCGAGTGCTGGCACGTGTCACCACACCCAGCCAGATAGCTCTGTGTCAGCCAGGCTAATATTGTCTCCCTCACCTTTCAGCACTCCTGGCCCAGCTGCCATGAGTCAGACTCCAGACCCTCTCCATCCAGGAGGCCAGATGCCCTTCTCTGGAGAGCCTGTTGGTGGCTAGCTGGGCCCTCCTGCCCTTACCCACGCTTGTTTGTTTCCCTGCAGTCGTATCGGCTGTTATGTGACCGTTTTCCAAAACATTTCCAACTTGAGAGATGTGTTCTACAGAGAGATGAGCAAGGTAAAGAGACTCCTCAGTGGGGAAATCCATGGTGAGCCTTGTTTGCATTGTGTCTTTAGACAGTCATGTTGGGAGCGCAGAGTTTGGCTTTTATCGCCTAACGAAATGATTGTGTTGAGTGCTAGTGAAACACACATCTGTGCACACTATCAGAGCACCTTCTCCATCTCCCTTAACTGACTGAACGCAAGCTCCAGCATGAGTAAGGGGGTGAGGGTATGCGAGGGACTTGACGTGACCAGAGCTGCTGCTGGGCAGTGGGCAGAGCGGGGTTGAGCACGGGTCACTCTTTCAGGTGGGTGCTCTAGAGTAGGACCAGTGTCCATGGCAGGCAGCCATAGGGCATGGCCTCGTGAGGCCTCTTCTGCTGGGAGATTACAGGATTCTGTACTGTCTTCATGTTGTATTCACAGACAGCACAGACTCCTTCCCACAGTTTCCTGCTACTTACTGAGTTACTGTTAACCTGAGCTTTCACTCCCTGGGTCATGGGAAACAAGTGACAGCCTCAGGCCAAACCCCGCCTTGACAAAGCCACCTTTGCTGCCCTCGGGCACCATGGGGAGGAGGAAGGGTGTAGGGCGGGGCCAGATGGTGGTAGTGCTGGAGAGGTGAGGACCAGGAGGTTTGGGTTAGGAGAGCTGACTGGGGAGGGAATGGCCACGGGCTCCCATTTGTCTAGCATCTCTGCCTTCTTCTGACTCTAGCTGAACCACAGTCTCTATGAAGTGATGAGCAAACTGGAGAAGCAACATTCCAACAAAGTCTTTGTGGTGAAGGGGCTGTCGAGGTGAGCCCATGAGACTGTCTTGTGTCCTGTGTGGACATACTCAGCAGCTTCATCCTACCCGCCAGGCCCTGCCTTTTTACTCTAGGTCTTTGCTGTTTACTCTGTGCCCCCATGGAAATTATTTTTCTTTTTATCAAACATTTCCAATATATCTAAAGATGAAGAATAATAAACAATCATATACCTACCACCAAACTTAGGTGACCAGCTGTTGTAACCAGACACAGTGGCACCCTCCTGGTCTTGGGAGTGTAAGCCAATAGAGTCATAAATTTCAGACCATCCTGGCCACATAGTGGTGCAGAGAGTTTCAGGCTAGCCTATGCTACCTTGTCATGGGGAATAGGGGTGGAAAGAGAAGGACTACTTGCTGTAAACATAGCTGATGTCCCCCGTCCTTTCCTCACTTACTCTGTTCCCACCTCCACCAAAGGTGAGCATGTGCTCTCAACCACTGGCTGTCTTCCGGGCCGTAACTGTGAGATTCTTTGCAGCCCTAGACTGCTAGCTCTCCTGAGCGGCCTTTGGTGCTGCCGGAGAGCTCAGGGTTCCTGCTCTGTGATCCCTGTTGATTCTTTTCCTGCTTTTCAACTGTTTAACCTTCTCTGAAAAAGTGATTTACCTAAGGGTTTTGTTGTTATATCTTCTGGAGTCCAATTCTATAACTACACTCATGTAGTTATAGAATTATAACTACATGTCCCCTGTCCCCTGTCTGCCTCGGCTCTTCTGTCACTTTTGTTTGTTGTGTCTTTTTCCTTCATGAGTTCTTCATCCTGGTAGGCGTCCCTTCTGTGAGAAGGTTTGCTGGTGGGTGTTGTGTGTCTAGCAGCATAGGAGGCCAGACCACTCCTGGTGTGTTTTACAACACGGTGGTGATACAGAAGGCTGTCTCCACAGGCAGTGCTGACAAGATAACGAGCCAAAGGGAACTCAGCAAAGATACGTAATGGCCTGTGTTGTGTGATGATCCTGGCAAAAGGCTTCAAGGTGGCAGTGAGGCTGGCCTTGTGACCCGAGGAAAATGAGGCTCATATCTAGGGAGGACTATAGACGTCAAGAAGACCTTTGTAGACATATTTTCTTTTGTTACAAAAACTCCATTTTCTTTTCTCCAGCACTGAAAGCAGAAGCTCTCTGTCCATTGTCCCCAGGTTTGTGGTCAGCTCCATTGATGTCCCAGGATGCTAAAGAATAACAGCTCTTCTCTTGTCTCACACCTCTAAACTTTCTGTCTGCTAGAGAAGGCTTAGACTGTGCAAGCACCCCTTTCAGGATGAGAGCCAAGTGTCTCTCCTCCTCCCGCCCTCACGCCCCGGACACAGCAGGGTTGGAGCAGGTCAAACCATGGGTTTTCAGGGTCTCTTGAGCCACTGTCTTTTTCTTTTCATTCTGCTATGAAACTGTGATTGTGGTGGAGATGAAATGTTGTGGTACTTCTTACTTCATTTTCAGGGCGCTTCACTGACAGTTGTGCCCACGTTCTCATACCGCCTTAAGCTGCTCTCGTCTGCGTGGGTGATAATTCCTGTGACCTGCTGACTCCCACTGTCCTTCTTTCTGCGTGGGTGATAATTCCTGTGACCTGCTGACTCCCACTGTCCTTCTTTCTGCGTGGGTGATAATTCCTGTGACCTGCTGACTCCCACTGTCCTTCTTTCTGCGTGGGTGATAATTCCTGTGACCTGCTGACTCCCACTGTCCTTCTTTCTGCGTGGGTGATAATTCCTGTGACCTGCTGACTCCCACTGTCCTTTCTGCGTGGGTGATAATTCCTGTGACCTGCTGACTCCCACTGTCCTTCTTTCCACAGCAGCAGCAGGCGCTCCTTAGTCATCTCTCCCCCAGTTAGAACTTCTACAGCCTCCAGCCCTGTGACCTCCCCTACCAGCCCCTCTGCTCTCTCTGTGACCAGTGAGAGCAAGTCTGTCTCAGTGACTGGAGAGGCGCTGGCCTCTGAGGCCGCAGATGGAGAAGAGAGCTGTGAGAGCAAGGAGTCCTTAAAAGATGAGGAAGTAGAGGAAGGCCAGTCTGAAGCAAGATCTTCAGAGGGGGAAGAGCCTCTACCAGCCTGCAATGGCCCCACCCAGGCCCCACCCTCTCCTGCATCCCAGGAGGAAGCCTCGCTGTGCTCCCCAGCTCCATCCCTGGGCAGAGGTCAGACCCTGACAGAGCAGCCTTCCCCCCAAGAAGTCGTCCTTCGCACCCGAACCGCGAGTGAAGGAGCTGAGCAGAGCAAAAAAGGAGTCTCTATCCAGAGGATGTCGGCACCCCCTAGTCGGCCTCCACCACCCAAAGCCCCTCCAAGCCCCGGGCTTGCCTCAGGCAGTGGGCCCCACAGCCCTCCAGCCTCTGGAGAGGGTTCACCCCGCAGCCCCAGGGTCCCCTTAGAAGCCTCTTCCAATCCAGAAGCACCCGAGAAGCCGCTGAGAACCCCTGAGGCCTTAGAAAAGGAAAGCACTGGCAGCCCCAGCCCAGAAGAGCCACGTGCCCCCTCTGCTGTGAGCGCCATCCAGGCAAGTGAGGCTCTGGTTGGGTCTTTTTCTCTGTTAATTGGTTTGGCTTTCTAAATGGTTTTGTTTTTGTTTTTTTGTTTTGTTTTGGTTTTGTTTTTTAGACAAGGTCTCTCTGTGTAGTTCTAGTGTCCTGAAGGCCAGGCTGGCCTCAAACTCACAGAGATCTGCCTGCCTCTGCCTCCTGAGTGCTGGGATTAAACACTTGCATCCCTGAGCCCAGCTTTAATAAAAATATTTTAATATTGGCTTAAGCATGGGTTTAAGAAAGAGGAACACTCAGACAGTAAAATACCCCAGAGCACAGGTGTGAGCTTCTCTGAGAGAGCTGCTTTTTGTTTGGTTTATGTTTTGTTCTATATAATTTTTTATATTATTTGCATTGGTGTTTTGCCTGCCCGTATGTCTGTGTGAGGGTGTCAGATCTTGGAATCACAGACAGCTGTGAGCTGCCATGTGCGTGCTGGGAATTGAACCCTGGTCCTCTGGAAGAACAGTCTTGTTCTTAACCGCTGAGCCATCTCTCCAGCCCTGTGTTTCATTGTTTTAAGACAGAGACTCACTACATAGCCCAGAGTGGCCTAGAACACTAGGGCCCACTGTGTAAAAAGGCTTCAAATGCCCAGTGTCCCTGCCTCTCCCGAGCACTGCTGTACAGTGTGTGCCACCATACCTGGCTCCTGTTGGGTCTTTGTTCCTTCGCTAAAGTCAGAATGATCCACAGCCAAGACAAGTCTGTATTCAGGGTCTCCACATTTCTTCTAAACAGGCTGGGAATACAGGTCAGTCTGTTAGAGCGTTTGAGTTCCTGTCTGGTGTGCATAGGCGCTGGATGGATCCCCAGTGCAAACAAACAACAAAAACCACCCAACAACACCCTTGGGAACTTTTTCTTAAAACTTGAAATTGTTTTGTAATTTTTTGCTTTGTTTTTTTTGAGACAAGGTCTTACTTGGTCTAGTCTAGAACTTACTGTGTAAACCAGGCTAACCTCAACTCATAGGAAATTTACCTGCATCTCCTCCTGAGTCCTGGGGTTACAAGTGCACATCACCATGCCCAGTTCTCTTGCCTCACCTTTTCATTTTAATTGAGCATGTGGATGTGTGTTGGTACACATGTGTCGTGACTTGGATGTATGTGATGTGTGTTGGCGCATATGTGTCATGCTTGGATGTATGTGCATGTGATGTGTGTTGGCGCATATGTGTCATGCTTGGATGTGGGTGTGTGTTGGTGCACATGTGTCATACTTGGATGTGTGTGCATGTGGGTGTGTGTTGGCACACATGTGTCATGGCTTGGATGTGGAGCTCAGAGGCCACTCCCAGAAACCAGTTCTCTCCTTCTACTATGTGACTTCCAGGGATTGAACCCAGGTCATCATGTTTGGCAGCAGGTGCCTCTACTTCCTAAGTTATTTTGCACCCCCTCCCCCGACACTGGGACTCACATAGCCTGGCCTCAGACTGCTATATAGCACAGGGTGACTTTGAGCTCCTGGTCTTCCTGCCTGATTGTGCCAACATTGGGATTAAAAGATGGCCACCATCCCCATATTTCCAACAGGGGCAGGAGACAGTCTATACTTTATAATTCTTGGGGTGCTAGAGAGATGGCTCAGTGGTTAAGAGCATTGTGTGCTCTTCCAAAGGTCCTGAGTTCAATTCCCAGCAACCACATGGTGGCTCACAGCCATCTGTATGAGGTCTGGTGCCCTCTTCTGGCCTTTAGGCATATGTGCAGAAAGAATATTGTATACATAATAAATAAATAAATAATTTTTTTTTTAAAAAAAAGATAAGGTACACTTTATAATTCTTGGCTGTGGTAAATAAACCAAAGAAAAGGGCAGCAGATTTTCAGGACGTATCTTTGATGACGAGGACCTAAAGGCAGGAATTTATAGAACGTGTAAAGAAAAGGTGTGGCCTTTTGAGTCTTTGAAACAGGTTCAGTGTGTAGCTCTGATTGGCCTGGAACTCATTCTATAGCCCAGGCTGGCCTTGACTGTGTGGCAGCCTTCCTGCCTCTGCCTCCCAGTTCTGTGACTGTGCGCCATGCTACATACCCAGAGGGATGGCTGCTGAAAGGGAGGGGCAGTCTAGAAAAGGTAAGGTGCTGACTAACCACAGAGCAAAGTTCTATTAGGGTCATGGAAATGAAGTCATATTCTGTTAAAGCTATGGGGTTTATTTATTTAAAATTTATAATGTGTGTGTATATATATACACACACATATATATGAATGAGAGAGAGTGTGTTTTGCCTGTATATTAGTCTATGCTCTATTTGTGTGTGTACCAGGGAGGGCATTGGATCCCCTGGAACTGTAGTAACAGATGGCTGGGAGCTACCATGTAGGTACTGAGAGTCAGTCCCAGGTTCTCTGGAAGAGCAGCCAGTGCTCTTAACCACTGGGCTGTCTGTCCAGGCCTCTATTCAGATCATAGGGAAAGCTTATCACACAGAGGACTGGGCTGACGGGACAGACAAGCAGCTGGAAGTGCTTGCTGTGGGAGCTTGAGTTTAATTCCTGGGGCCCACTGGGGAGCAGGAGAGCTGACTTCCTACAGACCCCCAACATGACACCTGTGTGCTACACACACACACATCAACAGATGCAAAATATTGAAAAGTGGGATGGAGCTGGGCATGCTGGCACATGCCTGGATCCCAGTAAAGGGACGTGAAAGCCTTAGCAGAGTGATGCAGAGTTCAAGGCCAGATTGCTACATATAACAAGATCCTGCCTCAAAAAGTTCAATCAGGCAAGCAATGAGGATGAGGAAAAAAAATAAGAAACAATGTTGGGGAAAGGGAGGTGTTCAAAGGCTGGCAGGAAAACAGAATAGGATGGGCTGCCTTGAAAAATAACGGTCTGGCCAGGTAGTGGTGGTGCATACCCTTATTCCCAGCACTCAGGAGACAGAGGGAGGTGGATCTTGGTGAGATCAAGGCCAGTCTGGTCTACACAGAGAAACCCTCTCTCGAAAATCACAAAAGAAGAAGACGGAGGAGGAGGAAGAGGAGGAGGAGGAGGAGGAGGAGGAGGAAAGAAGGAAGATTAATGGTCTATGGTAGGCGGTCTATAGTCAGGTGCATTGTAGAGAGGGTCACATGAGAAATGAACAGGACTAGGATTCACTCACCATCCGCAGTCACCAAGCAAGCCCATACTATGTTCCAGGCACTTTTCTGGAAAGTGGGTTAAGACAGTGAACAGTGATTTGGTGTCTAGCTAAATTAGATGCTTGCCTGGCATACATAAGCCCCAGGTTTGTTACCTAGCGCTCTGTTAACCAAGCTTGGTGGCACAGGCTTATAATCCCAGCACTACAGAGGCAGAGGCAGTAGGACTAGAAGTTTAAGGTCATCCTCAGCTATGTGGTGAGTTTGGAGCCACTCTGGGCTACATGAGACCCTGTCTAAACAAATCGGGCTGGAGAACATCTTAGCAATTAAAAGCACTTGCTGTATAATCATGAGGACTGTAGTTCAAATCCCTCATCCACATAACAGGCTTGGCACAGATGTGACCTGTGACCCAGCTCCAGGGGAGGAGAAGTGGGGCATGATGGGAAAATCCCTGGGGCTTCCAGCCAAACCTTAAAGGGTAAGACTTGGGTCTACAGAGAGGCTTTCTGAAGGACAGTGAGTGGATAGGGAAGGGCTCTGAAACCCTCTCCTGGCTTAACACGCATGCGCACACACACGTTTTTAAATGGCAAAGAACAGAAAGAAGCTCGTAAAATTTAGTGCTGTAGAAGATAGGAAGAAATGTTACAGGGGAAAGATGTAGGAAATGGAGCCGAAATTGCAATTTTAAAGAGTGGGTCAGAGAAGGTGACCAGGGAGGGTTTGTAGTGTGTGTTACTCAGGTGATAGAATCAGACTCAAAACTCATGAATGTTAGGCAAGTACTTCCGAGTGACCCGGCCCTCAAAGAGAGCATGTTTTATGTTAAAGGGCTAAGGTCTTCGTGACATAGTTCTTTGACAGTGCTGTCTGTGGCTTGGGTCCCTAACTTTCCCCTAAAGAAGGCTTCACAGCAAAGCGCTTGCCATACAACTAACTTCCCCTGAAGAAGGCTCCATGGCAAAGTGCTTGCCATACAAGCCTGAGGGCCTGAGTTTGGACCCCAGCACCCATGTGAAGCTGGACCTGGTGATGTATGGGAACTGAAGACAGGAAAAGCCCTGGTGCTTGATGGCTACCCAGTCTAGCCAAATTAGGGAGTTCCAAGTTCAGAGACCCTGTCTCAAGGAATATGGCAAGGGGGCAGCAAGACCACTTAGCAAGTAAAGATGCCCACCACTGAGGCCAGTGATCTGAGTCAGGTACCTAGGGTCACATGGAGGAAGGATCTCTGATCTCCACATACCATGACGTATACACACACGTGTAATTTTTAAAAAAAAATAAGAAAAAAGGTAGAAAGTGATAAAAGAAGACACCCAGCATCAACTCTGGCCTCCACATGCACACACATACATGTAACTGGAGGTGTCTCTCCTGCCTGCCAGTTCCCGAATAACCACTCTGAGGCTTAATATTAATTGCAAACTGTTTGGCCTATTGGCTCAGGCTTATTATTAACTAGCTCTTACAATTTTTAAGCTCTTAACCCGTTTCTGTTATTTTATATTTTACCACAAGGCTCGTGGGTAGTCACCTCACATCTTACTTTCCCAGCAGCTGCTGGCGTCTCCCTGACTCCACCTTCTTTTTCCCTGTATCTTTGCCTAGATTTCCTGCCTGGCTATTGGCCAAATCAGTTTCTTTATTAACAAATGGTAATAAAACATATTCACAGCATACAGAGGGACATTCCACATCACATACACATGTATGCTTACACACACACATGTACACACACAGAGAGACACACAAAAGAAACTGTTAAGCCACCTGCCTTTCCTGATCATTTATGGCTTAGGATCACTTACAAGTGAGGGCTGCAGTGTGGTCCTGAAGACAATTTCAAAGTGACCAGTAGCAGTTGGAAGACTCCTTCATATGCAGGAGCCAGCCACAAGGTATGTCCATCATGGGAACAAAATCCAGAACCAAAAACCTGACTTTCTGGCCAGCAAATCATGATACCTTTCAAATCAGTAAAGGGGCACAGAAGAAAGCCTGCCCTGATGTTCTTAGCTCAGGAAAATGGTGTCAGACCTTTGCCCTTTGGGTCGTCTGTGACCCTCGGGAAGTATAAGGCACAGAAGAACTTCCATGGGAGACTGGGGGAGCTGAACATCTCTCACTGACAGAACTGTTTCTCTCGTAGGACCAAGGCCCTGAGCTTCACCTCTGTTCAGATCCAGGAGAAAACACCATTACAGCACCTGAGCTTCAGAAAGAGGTAAGGAGGTTGGGCGATGTCGCTCAGGCAGCAGAGCGCTTGCCCAGCAAGCAGGAAGCCCTGGGTTCACTCCTCAGTGTCACATAAACTGAGCACACACCTGTAAGCTCGGTCCTTGGGAGGTGGAGGCAGAAGGGTCAGAAGCTGAAGGCTACCTTGGCCAGCTCTATAGCTAGTGTGAGTGCTGGGATCACAGGCAGGCCACAGTACCTGCCCAGAGTCCATGTGGGGTCTCTTTAGCCTGCCTGATCTTGCTTTAAAAAGTGACATTATACAGGATGCACAAAAACATACTTATACGTACTCACAGACACAGTGCAGCACAGCAACTCAGAATGTGAGCCAGAATGGAGCCATGAAATGGAGCCATGAATTATTTAGCTCCCAAGAAACTCCCAAGCAGCTCTCCCAGTAAATGGTACCCATTCCTTAGAACAGCTGCTGCCAGCGTGGCGGGCAGGTTCCTCTCTTCATCCGACCACAGAGGCAGTAACCTGTACAGGGAGCCCACAGCTCCTCCCTGAGGAATCCCAGCAGCCAGCACCATGGTACCACCCTCTGCAGAGGCCATCAGCACTGCACGGAATATAATTCAAGAGAAAGAAGTAGAGTTTTTACCCCTCCTCAGTAGGTCAGCGTCTGATGCAACCATGTTTACCTCCCAGGTGTTTCCAAGTGAAAACGCAGAACTCTGAAGAGAAACTGCCAGACACCTAACCCCATCTGCCCACACAAGTGTCTCGCACAGGGTCAAAGGTTACAAGCCACAGCCACTCCACGTTGTCAGGTAGTGAGATACTCAGTCTTGGAGACCTGTCATTGTTGGAGTCTGAGGAGCAGCCCTGGGGAGAGGGGATCACACTCAGGGAACATTTTACTCAAGATGTAAGCATTAATGGAAGCAGGGCTGTAATAACCACACAGAAGCATCTGTGCGCACGCCCTCACGCTCTCAGAGGAGGACACATGTCTAACTGTCTACTCACTTGGCAAACAATTAAAGTTGAAAGATTTTCACATTACTAAATAAACTGTGATTTTGACTAAGTGTGGAGTCTTGCCCTGAGCATTGTTTTCTGTTGTAGGAGGCTGCTCATTCATTCCTGGCTGACCAGACCCCCTAATCACACAGAAACTGTATTAATTAAATCGCTGCTTGGCTTATTAGCTCTACCTCTTTTTTTTTGTTTTTTTGTTTTTTTGTTTTTCGAGACAGGGTTTCTCTGTGGCTTTGGAGCCTGTCCTGGAACTAGCTCTTGTAGCCCAGGCTGGCCTCAAACTCACAGAGGTCCGCCTGCCTCAGCCTCCCGAGTGCTGGGATTAAAGGTGTGTGCCACCACCGCCCGGCTCTTAGCTCTACTTCTTATTGGCTAGTTCTTACATCTTAATTAACCCATTTCTATTAATCTGTGTATTGCCACATGGCTGTGGCTTACTGGCAAGGCTCCATCCAGCGTCTGCCTCTGGTGGGGGCTACATGGCTTCTCCTTGACTCTGCCTACTCTCTCTATATATATCTCTTTCAGCCTGGCTATATTCTGTTAAGCCATTGGCCAAAAGCAGCTTCTTTATTCCTTAACCAATAAAAGCAACACATATACATACAGAAGACTTCCCACGCCAGTTTTCCACTGTAATGATTTCTGCCCCAGGTTCAGAATGCTTTAGTCATACCTGATCCTTGTCCACCAACCTTCTGGCCAAATGCCTGTCTAAGTACCTCTCCATCCTGGTGCATTCTTGTGAGCAAATGCTGTGGGAAAGGACTCTCCTCCAGAGCTGCTCATCTGTGCAGTCCTAGTCCTGTGTGAACTGCGGCCTGAGCCAGATGGAAGCTGCTACGAAACACAGGAGGGGAGACACAGACATGGTACCGTGGTGGGAGTGACGTGAAGTGCGGGGTCAGAGTCCTAGTCTGAGCCCTGTTCTTGCTTTCAGTGCAAACTTCTGTGCAGACAGTGACCCTGAAGTCCTTTCTGTCACCATCTACCTTCCTGCTTGCTCTTTCTTTTTTCCTTCCCTTTTGAAATTTTGAAACAGGGTCTCATGTAGCCCAGGTTGGCTCTGAACCTCTGATCCTTCTGCCTCCATCTCCACACTCAAAGACTACAAGTGTTTGCTGTGAGAACTGCAGATTAACAGTGGGTCACGGGAGGACACGTGGCGACAGTGGGTCACAGGAGGACACGTGGCGACAGTGGATCGCGGGAGGACACGTGGCGACAGTGGGTCGCGGGAGGACACGTGGCGACAGTGGGGCATGGGAGGACATGTGGCGACAGTGGGGCATGGGAGGACATGTGGCGACAGTGGGGCATGGGAGGACACATGGCAACAGTGGATCGCGGGAGGACACGTGGCGACAGTGGGTCACAGGAGGACACGTGGCGACAGTGGGTCACAGGAGGACACGTGGCGACAGTGGGGCATGGGAGGACATGTGGCAACAGTGGGTCACAGGAGGACACATGGTGACAGTGGGGCACGGGAGGACACATGGTGACAGTGGGGCACGGGAGGACACATGGTGACAGTGGATCGCGGGAGGACACGTGGCGACAGTGGGGCACGGGAGGACACGTGGCGACAGTGGGGCATGGGAGGACATGTGGCGACAGTGGATCGCGGGAGGACACGTGGTGACAGTGGATCGCGGGAGGACATGTGGCAACAGTGGGTCACAGGAGGACACGTGGTGACAGTGGGTCACAGGAGGACACGTGGTGACAGTGCGGCACAGGAGGACACGTGGTGACAGTGGGTCACAGGAGGACACGTGGTGACAGTGGGTCACAGGAGGACACGTGGTGACAGTGCGGCACAGGAGGACACATGGTGACAGTGGGGCACGGGAGGACACATGGTGACAGTGGATCGCGGGAGGACACGTGGCGACAGTGGGTCACAGGAGGACACATGGTGAACACTAGTTGTGAGAAATTCCTCACGGTTAAGCTTGAGAAACGAGTGTGGCAGTGTCACTGCCTGCAGAAGGAAGCTTATCTGGGCCCTCTGGCTGCAAGTGAGCAAAATGAAGCAATGGAAGATACCTTGACAGGTGGGCAGTTCATAGAAAGAACAGCTGGGTGCAGGAAAGACAAGACCAGCACATGGAATCTGTGGAGGGCTGGGGGTCTGCTGCCCAGGCCTCAGCTGTGGCTACCACCTACCTGGCACCACGTCCTCTCCAGATCCTGCAGTACAATGGAGAAAGAACCTGGCTGGTTCCTTTTGTACGGTGTGCCTGTCCTACAGCAGGGAATGGGAACCATGACTGCCACTGCGGGGCAGGGGATGGCATCACGGTGTCTGTGATGACAGGAGGAAAGGGGTGGGGCTGGGAGTTAGGCGGGCCTTTTCCAGACGACAGTAATTACAAACACCATGACTTTTACTATTATGGTTGAATGGGTGTGTACATGGGTGGAGGCCTACCCAACTGTACAGGACTATTATGGACTTTATTATACATGAATTATGTCCTGTGCTATAAACACTAATTCTAGGGGGCCCCAGTCCCCTAACACAGGCACAGGACACAGAATTTGAAATACTTACAGGATTCTCCAGTAGTAGGTGTGACAATACAGGAGCTGGGGTTTCTATTTTACTTATATGTATAGTGTATAATCTAGCAAAGGGAGAGTCTGGTAACTGAGTTATTTTTTCATCAGGAAAATGCTTCCCAAACCCTTTGATACCCAGAGAGGACTGGGTACAGATGTGCCTGTGTTTCTCCATCAGACACCCCTGCAGCGTGGTAGGCAGTCCTTCCTTGCCCTGTGATGAACTTGTGGACGTACACAGTGACCATCAAGCAAGCAGGCACACACCAGTGATGGTGAATACAGGGAGTGTCAAAACTACCTCTGGGCACACTTTCCTGGACCCAAACCCATAAAAATCATTTTTCTGAAATCAAGCCCTGTTATCTTGTTTAAAAAGCATGTACTTCACAGGCTTTCTCTACTCTGAACAGTAGTCTGGGGGCTGGTGTGCTTCTCAAGAGAGATCTTCAAATGCCCCCACTGCCTGCTTTTACTAGCTTCCTTAGAAAACACTCCCTCCTGCGGCCTTCAGAGTCTGTAGGAACTCCTTCAGCCTTTAAGACGTGGGCCGCTTTGGGCGTGGCACAGCTTCATTCATTGACCAATAAAGCAGCATAGACAGGACGTCCCACACCCCTGAGGTGTAACTAGGGGCCACTGAAAGGTAGAGAAGAGGCTGGGAGCACAGGCCCCTCCTGAGCTCCATCTTCACCATCTTGCAAACACCCTTGGGGCAGCAGATGTAGCTCAGTTGGTAGACTGCTTGTCTCGCATTCATGAAGCCCTGGATAAACCACCACATAAACCCGACATGGTGGTACCCACGTCAGCCCAGTCTGCAGGAGGGGGCGCTCAGAAATTCAAGTCATCCTGACATGCTACACAGGAAATTTTGAAGCCACTGTGGGAAACATGAGATCCTGTCTTTAAAATGAAACAAAACACCTAAGAAATCCAGCTTGAGCCTCCTGTTACGGGGTGTTGCTTTCTGCTTTGGTTTTCTTGTTTGCTGACTCTCCTCCCCAGGCAATGGGAATCTCTGGGGAGCAGCCATAGCCACCTTGTAGAACTTCCGGTCCTGTTGGGAGGGAGATAGACCTGCCCCAGCAGAGACACAGCTGCAGTGGGAAGGGCACTCAGTTGTGAATGTAGCACTTTATTGGCATGTGACCCTACTACCATCTCCGAGGAGGCAGGGGAGAAAGGCCATATGCTTACCTAGGTTGGACAAGTCTCAGCTGAGAACCAAACTATTTATCCACATGTTGTCTGGGAAAAAGGCAAGAACAGAAAGCCTACCATCCCAGTAGCAGCACACGAAAGCCAATAAAATTAGGGGAAAATAACTATCGCCTGTCTCCTGTGCCGGAGGTCCCTAGAGGTCTACTGACAAAAGGCTGGTTGCTCCAGTTTCTGGGGCTTACATTTCATCCACATGGGGCTGCACCCATCATCTGTCCCCATGCCTCTCCACGGAGGACAGACTAGAGCTGGGTGTGAGGTGCCAACCTGTAACCCCAACACTGCCACGGCCGAGGCAGCAGGACAGAATCTGATGCCGGCCTGTGCTGCAGAGAACTCCATAGACACGATACAGCTGGATGATAGGGTACGTCAAACAGTAAAGTTGAAGAGCGTGATACACAGGCGCTCACAAATTCCTCACTTGATGCCAAGTCTGGAGCTCGACGTGTGCATAATGGCTCCTTCTTCCCCTGCAGCCTCCTGCTTCTTCGTGTATTTAAATGCCTAGGGGAAAATCATGTATCAGTAAGCCTTTGAAAAAAATTTTAAAGGTTTATTATGTATACAGTGTTCTGCCTGCATGTATGCCTGCAGGCCAGAAGAGGGCAGCAGATCTCATTGCAGATGGTTGTGAGCCACCATATGGTTGGTGGAATTGAACTCACGACCTCTGGAAGAGCAGTCAGTGCTCTTAATCTCTGAGCCATCTCTCCAGCCCCTGAAAAAATCTACACAGAGAAACCCTGTCTTGAAAAACAAAACAATAATAAGGAAAATATTATTTGTGTGTGTGCATAATGTGTGTGTATGCGTGCAGGCATAACATGCATGGACATCAGAGAACAACTTTGTGGAGTTGGTTCTGTCCTTCCATCTTTATGGGGTTTCCACAGACGAAACTCAGCTGTCAACTTTACAAGGCAAGTAAGTGCCTCGTCAGCCCCAGCAAATAATTTTTGTGTGCCTGCATTGCCAGTGGAGGCCAGAAGAGGGCGTCAGATTCCCTGGGACTGGAATTTCCCATGGTTGTGAGCCGCCATGCGGGTACTGGAAGCTGAACTCAGCTTTTCTCCAGCTACCCTCTGCCCCAAAGCAAACATTTAAGGTTATATTTTAAAGAAAAAGGACATGTAAGAGAGCCAGGTGTGACTGGTCAGGTCCGACCCTCAGTGGGTAGCCCAGGTAACACTAGCCAGTGTTTATTGAGCACATAAAAATGCGCCAGGTGAGGCTTTAATCAACCCGTCCCAGCCCCACAGTAACACCACGGGTTCACACAGCTTTGCCCCAGGAAGACAATCAGACGTAACTTGTGCTAGTTTACACAGCGGGGCCAACTGCAGAGCCCGTGCTATATAGAATTACATCCTCTTAGTCACTCGGTTCCTCTAGTTAATTCGGGAGCATTTCCTGCCACTGATGTGAGTCAAGCAGCAGCTAAAGTGCAGCACAGATGAATATTTAAATTAAGACACTTGCCCTGGGCTAGGACCGGGGTTGTGAAATGGCTTTACAGGAATTACCACTTTCAGTCCCCATTCTAGGGATGAGGAAGCCGGACTATCGAGGTGTACAGGGATTTGCCCACAGCCACTCAGCTTGCAAGCGTCTGCGCTGGGACTTTTAATCCTGCCCAGACCTCAGCCACACCCCTCACCCTCTCCACACTCCACGGCCTCACACGAAGGTCGCACGCGGAAGGTGCAGGTGGGGCCTGGCTTCTCGTCCCGCTTGGCCGGCGCTGGGCCGAGAGGTGCTCCCGCCAAGTCACCTGCAGCGGTCCAGGACTCCGGCGGGTCCGCGCGGGGGACTGCGCTCCTGCGGGTCGCGCCCCGCGCCGAGCCGGGCACGAGGGAGGGCGGCTCCGGACAGTGGCCTTTCCTCCCGGGGGAACCTGCCGAGGGCGGCCCCGAGCTCCTTCCTGTCCCACCCACCGCGGCCTGGGCTCGGCGGCCGCTCGGCGCGGGGTCCCGGGCGCGGCCTGGGCTAGCGAATCTCGGCCGCTCCCACCACGGCGAGTTCAAAAGGACGCGCGGCGCCCGGCCCTGCCCCGTCGCCGGTCGGACTGGAAAGGTGAGCGTACGGCGGGGGAGCCTGGGAGCCCCGGATCGCACTCGGCGGCTGGAACCGGACCGGGGGCGGGGAGCGAGCGGCTGCTGGGACCCTCGACGGCCGCAAGGGCGCGGGCACGGGACGCGCGGTATCCCCGGAGAGCCGGTGGACTCAGTGTCAGGCTCCGCGGGGCTTCAGGTAATGCAGGTGGCCGTGGTGCCCGGATTGGTTGGGCGGAACCCGGTCGGCTGCTCAGTTGCCAACACTTGCCTGACTTTCCCAGGCCTGGTAAAAGGGGCGACCTGGGGAAAGAGTCACCAACGTGACACGTCCAGATAAACCCGGGCGGGGATCTGCTCTTGGGGAGGAATTTGCTTATGAAAATTGATTAGATCCTCAGGGAGAACCAAAAGGAAGAGTGGAGACACGTCCAGGGGGAAGGGATTCAGGAAAACCTGGCGCCGAAGGCTCTGCCGGGATCTCCAGGCCATGCAACCTCAGGACCTCATCTACCTCGTTCTTTTCCGTTCTTCCCACAGAACTGACCTTGCTAGATACTCTGCCCTCGGCAGCGATGACCAGCCTACCGGCAACACCTTCTCCTGGAGGTAAGTGATGGAATAAATGAAATGCGAAAACTGTTCAACAATCCACACCCCATCCCACCCCTGAACCAGTCCGCGAAGCCCCAGTGTAGACTGGAAGACCCTCCTCCCTCCCTCCCCGGCCTCACACAGGAAAAGGCCTCCGGAGGAAGCGGGATTCAACTATAACGTGCCCTTTAGTGCATCTGGACCTAGCCAGTTCCGGGTTCTGATAGTAACCTGGGTTCATTACGTTCTTTTAAGCCCAAAGGGACCAATTTTACATTCACCCCTGTAGTTGAAGGTGGGAAAGAATCTTGTAAAGATAACTGGGAGGGCTTGGATGTAGCTTAAATTCCAAGCGCAGGGTTGATCCCCTGTATGGAATGAAGCCTGTGGGATGGAACCCACTGTGATGGCCTCTGCCTGTGGTCCCTTCTCCCTGCAACTTGGGAGGCAGAGGCAGGTAACAGAAATTCAAGTTATTCTCAGCTACATAGTGAGTTCAAGTCCAGCCTGGGCCACATAAGACCTTGTCAGAAAGGGGAGGCGGGTGTTGCAAGGAACCCGGTGGTGGTGGCCTGCAACCCTGGAAAGAGACCCTACCTTACTTATAATTCACTTCTTGTTCCCCTAGAGGTGCGCTGTGCAGCACTCTTGGATGATGAATTGATTCTTACCTTTCATTTCCTAATCAGGCGGGGTCTGGCCCAATGACAGATATTTACATATTGCTTGTTTTCACCTTGTGCTAGCCAGGGTGTGGAGGAACAAACCTTGATCTATATCCCTTTGTTTTCTTATGTATAGTCTCATTTTTCAGGAGTACAAAGGCTCACTTAGTGACACTGCTTTTGTTGATCTGAAGACAGGGAGGACCCAGGGAAGGCAAATCTAGGGCAGTTCCTCCTGGGATTAGTAAATCTGAGGCACATGATTCCGATTTATCTGATGAGAAGAGGTGAGCAAAGAGACAGACAGACAGACCGAACACCTGTGTAGCCTGGTGGGCCAAGGCTGCTGAGTGGGGATGTGAGCTAAGCACTAGATTCTCTAGATGAGGGGAGGTTCAGTATTTGCGCTCTTGTGTCTGTTTATTCCACTTAGTGCAATGCCTCCAAGGGTCATGCATGTTGTAGCATGTGTCAGAATTTCCTCTGGTTTACGTCTTAAGTAATATCCTATTGTATGTGTGTACATTTTGTTTAGCCACACAAAAGTGAATATCTGGTTGCTGCATGGTTTCCAACCTGTTGGATATGCACCCAGATGTGGAGTTGTTATATAGCAATTATATATTATTTTAAAAGAACCGCCGTACAATGTTTCGTAGTAGCTGTGTTATTTATATCCCTACAAGCAGTGCACGAAAGTTCTGGTTTCCCCATGTCTTCTCCAACACTTGTTATTTGGGGTGGGTGTGACGCAGTATCTCATTGTGACTTTGATTGTTTCCCTAATGACTGTGGTGTCCAAGCAAGTGTACATGGTCTTGGTGACCTGGGTGTCTCTGGAGAAGTGTCTGTTCAAGACTATGCCCTTAAGTATTTATATATTCATGTTGTGCACATGTGTGTGCATGTGCTCATGTGCTCGCACATGCCATAACATACGTGTGGAGGTCAGAGGACAACTTTCCACCATGTGGGTCTCAGGGACTCAGGCTTAGCAGCAGTGTCCCCACCTGCTGGGCCATCTCGCTGGCTCCCGGCCCATTTTTAAAATTGAGTTGTGTTGAGTTGTGTGTTTATGTTCTTGGTACAGGTGGTGTGAGCAGGGTAGAATCTTAGGATGTGCAGTTTCCTGCTCACCAGAGCAATACTGCATCCAAGGAGTGTAGAGAAGACTAGAGATCAGCAGGATTCCCTGCAGGGTGCAATGCAAGGGTCCACCTTCACATCCCTCCTGCCAGGAGTCCCTAAGGAATCCTTCAGGAATGCTGCACCACACCGTGAAGCTCTTCCTATGTCCCAGTGGGCTCTTTCCTCTGTCTAAAAAGTTTAAAATGTGTGTTTTTCAACCTTTCCAGGTTAAGACTATGGTAGCATTAATATGATGTTTGCCTTTAATCCCAGCACTCAGGAGACAGAAGCAGGAGAGTCTCTGTGAGTTCAAGGCCAGCCTGGTCTATGGATCAAGTTCCAGGACAGCTAGGACTGTTACACAGAGAAACCCTGTCTCAATACCCCCAAATATAATGATGTTTATAATGAGTTCTTATGGATGAAAATACTGTAATGAATAATTAATTGGCTGATACAGCAATCTTAATATTATTTAAAAGCTCATTTTCTTGATTTTGAAGGAAAAGTCATTAAAATGCAATCATTAAAAGACATTTCTATAAGCCCCTGAGGTCGCTGTGGAGCAAGGTGCTGGACCATGTGTCAGCCTGCCCTGTTACAAGCAGGACAGACCGGAGCCCTGCCTTGGGAACTCTGCCCACCCCACCAGGGGGGGGTCCAAACCTTACTACCCAGTGGTCCCCACCATATATTAGACACTTAGAACTTTTCACTGAACTTATTTCTCAACACACCAAGCAAGTTTTATTCTTTTTTTTTTTTAGAATAACTCCTTTTAAGATTTATTTATTTATTATGTATACAGTGCAGGCCAGAAGAGAGCACCAGATCTCATTACAGATGACCGTAAGCCACCATGTGGTTGCTGGGAATTGAACTCAGGACCTTTGGAAGAGCAGACAAAGTTCTTAACCACTGAGCCATCTCTCTAGCCCGCAAGTTTTATTCTTGTTTTATCAAAGCAAAAACTGAGTTTGAGGAAGTTAAGAAATTTTCAGTGATTTCCCAGTTTAAAAGAAAGAAAAAAGAACATTTCCCATGGTGCAGCCGATCAGAATAGAAGCAAGAAGACTGTGCCAGGCTGGAGCTGCCCCCAAGTTGTGTCCTTTCCATCCAGGTCTCCTTCAGGGCACAGGAGAGGCAGGAGAGTGGGTTCCCATGGAAAGGAGGATTGTGGGAGTGGCCCCTGTCGGGCAGGTCTAGATCAGATAAGCAGGGTGGCAGCTTCAGGTGGCAGCAGATCTGAGACCTCCTGATAAGAGACCTGGCAGTCCCTGGAGACAGAGAAATCAGCTGGGTCTGGGTCAACAAAAAGAAAGGTGTGCGAGCGGATCTGGGCGGAGCCTTAAGCTTGCCGCCTCTGCCCCAGCCACCTGACTCCTATGAAGGGAGATGGAGAGTGTAGCAGATTCCTTTCTTTGGAAAAACTGACAGGAACTGGGGATCCAAGTTGGGGCCTATGTGTGCAGAACCCACTCTAGCGCCAAGACACCCACAGCCCGGCTGCCTTCTTTAGGTACCAGGCTTTCTGGATTAGATTACTCTGTTGTTGTTGTCTGTTTTCATCGTAAAAGTTGTGATGGCGCATGCGTGTAACACCAGCACTTAGGAGGCTATGGACCTGCCCTGGTTTGCAGTATCAATTCAAAAGCAACTAAGGTCAGCAGGGCACCTAAGGTCAAACCACCGTGGATAAACCTCATGTGAACCTCTGACTCTCCTTCAGCGCTTCCCATCCTCACTCGGAAGGACAATCTTGAGCAAATCAAAGTTCCTAGACAGGAACCTCCACCATCTCCCCGTTTCCTGCTGAGATGTCCCCCCTCCACCATTTCCCTGTTTGCTGTACCATGTCCAGGTTCTCTGCTTTCTGTGACAGGGGATTAGCTGTGCAGCCAGTCCCCTGTCGCTGCACAGGACATGGCCCTAGACACCCGCCTGTCAGCTGTGCACTGTGAACTGTTTGCTCTGTGAGTCATTTCTGAGCGCACACAGAGCCCTGGCTGGCAGCTCCCCGTGTAAGGCTCCAGCGCCAGCTCCACTTCCTTATTCACCGCACAGAGGAACTCT
Source organism: Ondatra zibethicus (assembly GCA_004026605.1). NCBI lineage: Eukaryota > Metazoa > Chordata > Mammalia > Rodentia > Cricetidae > Ondatra > Ondatra zibethicus. Next base: position 25,293 of record PVIU01023686.1, read on the forward strand.
GTAGGCTTTGCTTCGAGTTAGGCCTTTAAACCCAGCACTTGGGAGACAGAGGCAGGCAGATCTCTGAGTTTACACCAACCAGGGCTATATAATTAAATGCTGTCAAAAAGAAAAAAAATGTTTAGTTATGGGACGAGAGTGGGGATGGCTCTGTCACCGTGCCCAAGCTCAGATCCCCAGCACTCACAGAAAAAGCCAGATACATGGAGTAAATAAAGCAGGCCTATCATTCTGGTTCTGGGGAGGTGGAGATGGGATCCCTGGGGCTCGCTAGCCAGTCTAGCTGACTGTAAGATGAAGAGTACTTATATACATGACATTGACCTTTGGCAGCACACACACGCTTTATATTCTGCCTCCAGTTCCTTCTTCCATTTTTCTTGAATCTGCCCTAAACCACAGCTTTGCATTCAGCCAAAACTTGTCTTGTGATGGTCATTTGTGGGTTCTGTGGTAAATGCACTAATGTTCGGCTTTAATTGACTTGGCTACTGTGTGCACCGACCCGCCTACCTACCGTGTGACTGATCTCCCCCAGCCTCCTATTTTGAGTATGCTAATGACTTTAATCTTTTTAAAATTTATTTTTTATTTTATGTACATTGGTATTTTGCCTGCATGCATGTTTGTGTGAGGGTGTCTGATTTCTCCTGGAACAGGAGTCACAGACAGTTGTGAGGGCCCATGTGGTGCTGTGCTGGGTCCTCTGGAAGAGCAGCCAGTGCTCTTAACCGCTGAGCCACCTCTCCAGCCCTGACTTTTAAAATTTCCTGTATGTATTTCTCAGTGCTGGAATGAAACCGAGGGCCACGCACTGAAAGGCTAGGTCCTCTACACTGAGCTGCATCCCCGACCTGCCTTTTTTTTAAATTTATTTATTTAATTTGGGGGGGGTTCAAGACAGGGTTTCGTTGTAGCTTTGGAGCCTGTCCTGGAACTAGCTCTTGTAGAGCCAGGGTGGCCTCGAACTCACAGAGATCCGCCTGTCTCTGCCTCCCGAGTGCTGGGATTAAAGGCGTGCACCACCACCGCCCGGCCCATTTCTTAATCTCTAGTCCAGATTTATTCTTTACATCTTGGATATCGGATAAGCAGTCATGCCCCATCCCAGTAACACTGTAGTTCTCCTGTTACTCAGGCCGCAGGAGAGTGACTCCACCCCATCTCCAATGCTGTGGGGTTTTGCTTTACAACAGATCTGGCTACTTTCTCACTCGACTGCCAGACCAGTCAAGGCTTTCAGGGGCTAGAAAAAGGCTCCCCATTTGGGTTTGCAGCGTGTGTCAGGTCTGCCTTCATCTTCACTATCAGCCCGTTGTCCCAGCCACAGTCTGTGGGAATCATGTGTTACCACCCAAAGTTCGTTTGTTTAAAATAGCAGCAGCACCTGCCATTCTCACCTGGCACGTGCACGAACCCAGGTTCAGTTGCCAGCCAGCCCTCAAAACAAATCAAAACAGGTTATAATTTCTCACAGCTCTGCTGGTGGGATCTCCCGCATTCATGCATGGAGCTGCAGTGGACCGGAAAGTCCACAGTGCCCTCCCCAGGCCTGAGAGCTGCTGCTGCTTGTCAGGTGAGCCTGGGGCTTGGTTCCCTCCCTCCCCCTCTCTCTCCCTCTCCCTCCCTCTCTCCCTCTCTCTCTCTCTCCCTCTCTCCCT
>PVIU01023687.1:0-26973 GCA_004026605.1 Ondatra zibethicus
AACCCCCACCTCTATCCCCACCCCTGTATTCCCACCTTTTGCCTGGCAATCTTGTTTGCTTCCAATTTCCAAGAAGATCTATATATGATTTTCTTGGGGTTGGGAATCGACCCTTTTCTTTAGTGCTTGTATCCTATTCCAAGCATTCAAGGCTGCTTTGTGGCATAGGGACAAGCTCTTTATTGTAAAGAGCTTGGACCTGTGGATCAGCATACACTCCAATGCCAAGAATTTGATCTTGGGAAACCTCCACGCCTTTTGCTCTTCCTTGCTGTTCCATATGTTTGGATTCTTCTCTGAAATAAATTCCAAACATCAAGGAAGGTCCATCATCCAATACTGCAGACACTAACTGAGAGAAATCACGGGGGATAGCTCTGACATTAAAAGCCCAATTCCTTATCATTTCCATAACAAATGCAGAGTGAAAGCCATAATTAATGACAGTTTGCTTAATTTCTTTTAGATCATTCATTCCTATTGGCATCCATCTACCTTCTTTGGCTCCCTTTGAGCCTTTAGAAGCTGATGCTTTGTCAGAGTAAATTACAGGGAATGACACTAAAACCCTGGGTAAACCAGTTCTGACAGCCTGTGGTGATGTAGTATCCTGTCCTTGTGCCTTCTTACTCTGCTGACCAGCTCCAATAGTTTCCTCAATCATTTCAAATCTTTTTTTATCATTGTCTCTCATAAAGCCTGAATCTCCTGACCTGAATATGTTTCTAGTCATTTCACTAAGGTATCAATTTTTTGGTTCCCATTCTGCACCTATGATTACAAGGTTTTAATGTTTCCCTTCAAAGATAACATGTCCTCCTTGAACTTTTCTTGGATATCATATAAATTGCCATCCTGGAGGTACATTCTGTCTGTTACCTTATCAAAACTTTGTGATAACCTCTGCACGTCAAATTCAACAATATAAACCCTTTCAGGTAACTTCCTAGTACCCTTGGATATGGAGTCAATTTTGCCTATCCTAATATCCAGTTGTTCAGATAACCTCTGATTTTCAATAATTTTAATCCTTTCAACTAGACATTCATTATTATTCTGTAAAGATTGTATTGTTCTTAGGAGTGCCATATTCTTCCTTAATGATAGAATATGGAGAAGAAAACTGAAACCTAGTAACCAATAAGTTGAGGTATAACCATAGTCGTATAAACCTAGCATGATATAATCCATTGTATTAGTAAAGAAAGCAGTAAAAGTTGCAATGGAAATGAAAACTGCCATATTACCTATTATCTATCAGGTGGTGCTTTTGCCAAGTCACGAAGAACCAATGCAAAGATTACAGAAATGGGGTCCCGTTTCAGTGTCTGCCTTAGTATTTGTTAAAAACTGGGAAATATGAGTTGCTCAACAAAGTAAATGTAATTAAATCAGTTCCATACATGGAATCTGAAACCCAGAATCCAGGGGTAGAGAACAGCAAGCCGGAAGCCACATATGCCTCCACGAGACAAAGAGTCGCCCTGAGGGGTCGCAGCATTAGGCAACCACTTGTGCTCTGACTCGCACTGCTTAAGCGCTGCACTGCAAGGGAGATTTAAAAACTGCTCAGAAAAGAGCAAGCAGGCAGGCAGGGACTGTTTGGGCCTGTGGAGACCCAGAAGATGTGGAGTTTAAATCCACGAGGGGAGGTGGCTGACAGAGGCCCCGTGCCAAGCTAAGCTGGTAGCAGGCAGCTGAGCCGGGGGTTTTAAAACCAAACATTGGGCACCAGATGAAGGTGTAAGTCATAAAACAATCCCACACCAGTTTCGAATTGTGATTAATAAAATGGTTATTTATTTAAAGAGAAAAACTTACAGATCACTGTCCCAGAAAACAGTCCTCTGCATGATCAGGAATGAAGTATAACAGCCGGAAGCCAGAAGCAAGAGAGAGAGAGCACACGGTTACTGATGCTTTTTTAAAACCTAAGAGACCACGCCCCCAGTGGGCTGGTATCTTAAAGGCTGTTGGCTGAAGGAGCAGAAGTAGCTCCCACAGCACTGGGCTTTTGTTTTTCCATATAAAGTTGATTAGTGTTCTCTCAAGGTCTATGAAGTAATGTTTTCTACTGTGTAGAACTGTCTATCATCTGCGTGTGTGTGTATGTATGTATGTATGTGTATGCATGTATGGCTATCTATCTGTCTATCTACCTACATAGATAGATCCTGAATGTACTATTTGGGGAGTAAATGGTGACCAGAAAGGAGAAAGTGAAAGTGATAAGGGTAGTAGGGTGATTCTGACTAAATCATAAGCTCATACATATATATGAACATGCCATATGTAAGCCCATTGTTTTGTACAATTATAAATTAAAAACAGAATGGGCTTTGTGCCTATCTGGCATTTTGATGTTAAGCCTGATTAATCTTCCTGTGGAAACTTTAAGCCATGTGAGGTTGCATCCTAGTGTTGAGTAGTAGTGTTTAGGACTAGGACTGTCAGACTGTTCTTTTTTCAGGATTAAGTCTGCCTTTATACCCATCAGGAGATAAGGACAGTCATGATGTTTCAGCACCTAGGTAATACTGTCTTTTCTTCAGATATACTTCTTCTCTTTGGCGGGATATACATATGACACTTCAAATCAAGGTGGGGCAGCTAGTCACAGTCATAGTCAAGAGCAGAGAGAAATGAATGCACAAATGCTTCCTAGTACTCAGCTTGCTTTCTCTATTATTGTACAGTCCAAGACACAGTCATCATATGATGATACAGACAAGATAGATATTTTTACAACAATCAATATAATTAAAATAACATCTCAAAGGCATGCCAACAGCCCAACCTGATCAAGGCAATCCCTTCTTGGGAATCTTTTTCTCAAATGATTCTAGATTATGTGCAGTTGACAACTAACACAAACCCTCATGCTTGAACATCTTGGAAGTTTTTCTTTACCCATCATGGTTCATTTTTCTGTACTTTCTTTGTTTATGTTTTATAACTTTTTATCTTTTATGTTTTATATATTTAGATTCATTTTTACTTGTCTTGGATGTTAGAGAGTTATTTTGGCTATATATTTTTGTGAATTTAACCCTGGTATCTCTTGGAGTTTCAACTTAAGCATGAGATCTGTCTAGTTTTATTTTGAACTGTGTCCCCTTACTTTAGACCTTTTAGGTGATTACCACTACTTCTTGAGTTTTACTTTGTCATCATTATGATCATTTGGATTTGGCTGTTCAATCATTTTCCTGATGTTCTGTGGATACTACCTTCCTAGGGGCAAGTATAACTAGTAGCATCATTATTTGATATTGGCAGGGGATGTTTAATATAGTCTACAAGAAACACAGCAGAATATTTGAAGTGAAATCATTTGCATACTCCTATGTTCATGGGAGTTTTAGATGTCTAACGTCACAGCATATACACTTTCATTTTTTTAAAAAAACTTTTTGTTCCTTGAAATGTTAATGTATTTATACAATATATATATATATATATATATCATTTATATACATCTAAAACTACCTCTCTAAAACTTTTAATAGTTCTCCCATCTCATTTTCCGTTATGTTGTCTTTTTATTTCTTTACTAATAACATTCTGAATCTAATTAGTGTTTTCCATATGTACATGGGGTATGTGGCCATCTATTGGGGCACAAACAACCTGCCAGTGGCTGTATCCCCAAAGGAGAATGATTCTCCTTTCCTCAGCAACTATTACCTTTCAATAGTTCCTTCAGTAGAGGTGGGATCTTCAGAGCCTCTCCATCATCTGTAGAACAGAGACTTCATGCCCTGAACAGACAAAAGACTTTAACTACACCTGTATTTATTTTCTAATTTGAATGTTCAGGTTCCTGGGAAATCTTGTTTTGTAGAGTTCTCTTGCAAGTTAAGAACCACCAGTAACATTCATAGCAAACCAAAGAAGTAAGACACCCCAGGGGAACACCAAGTGGTGACTAAGGAATATGCTAAAGAGGATAAAGGCCCACCCATCACAGAGATTGTCATCTCAGTAATAACTTATTGTAAGTAGCTAGTAAGTGAAATAAATCATATGCCATTATCAACATGGCTGTAGATTCAGTTACCATCAACAGATCCCTATGTCATCTTAGCAAAATATCACCCTGTATGAGGATGGGCAAGGCCACTCTCATCATTTGTATTCAGGGTCACATCTTGTCCAGCTACATCTATGACCTCTCATTCTTATTGATCTCCGTTCAAAGTTTTTCATCTTTTGTGTTGTGCTGAACTATTTTTTATTGATTTTATTGAGCTGTACATTTTCTCTGCTCCCCTCCCTTTTCCCCTCCCCTTCAACCCTCTCCCATGGTCCCCATGCTTCCAGTTTACTCAGGAGATCTTGTCTTTTTCTACCTCCCATGTAGATTAGATCCATGTATATCTCTCTTAGGGTCCTCATTGTTGTCTAGGTTCTCTGGGATTGTGATTTGTAGGCTGGTTTTCTTTGCTTTATGTTTAAAAACACATATGAGTGAGTACATGTGATAATTGTCTTTTTCAGTCTGGGTTACCTCACTTGATATGATGTTTTCTAGCTCCATCCATTTGCCTGAAAATTTCAAGATGTTGAATTATTTTCTCTCAGCTTTAAAATGAACCCAGCTTCTTCTGTCTTACTGCACTTTATATCATTTGCTAGATATTTGCACATGACTGTCTTTTGGCTAGATCACTGAATAAAATCTAAAGAAGTAGTACTACTCTGTTGCTTCTGAAACAACTGCTGATGATACAAGCAGTGAGTAGCAATATTAACATAAATTTGGGGTGAGTCAGGACAAAAATGCAATAGATGGAATGCTTTTATACTCCTAAAATTCAAATGTTGAATTCTTAGTTACAGAATGGGTGGTATTTGGGACCATATTGTCATGCTATATAATCCAAATTCCATCTACCTCTAGAAGTATGATATTTGTCCTCAGAATCCCTAAACTTTATAAACATACAGTATGACCTGAAATCCTTTCTATGTCCTCCTCTATACAGCCTAATCTATTCTTTATTACAAACCTTGCAGCTATACCTTCTAGAATCCTTGCTCTGTGATTGTCACAAGACACAAGAAACCCTTGGGGCATAATTTATCTTGAAGCAAAATCCATTTTTGCAGACTTAAAGCTATTTTAATCTAGGTAATTTATATTCAATGAAGTAGTATCTTCTAGTATTGCACAAGTTCTAAGTCTAGTAAGCCAGATATGTTTGCATATCAAAACTAGAGAACAGTTCTTCTCAGATTGATATTATGGTTTCTAAGTTCAATGGGACATGGTTCTCACTGCAAAACTCAATGAAGTTGCTACAATGCCTCTATAATTCTTATTCCTCCAAGATTCATGATGGCCACACTCTGGGTTGCTGAGATTTGAAACTGAGGTGAAACTTTGGTGTTGGCATCCTTTGAAACTGGGGAATAGGACTGTTCTCTCCTAAGTATAAACTTCTTGGTAATCATTTTGATGTCTTGAAGAATAGTATATTAGCATCCATATATATATTAGCATATCTCTTTCTTACGGTTCTACGAAATTTAAGAAATTTTGGACAGTATTTATTTCTTGCTATCTTTTCTTTATTCCAAATTCTTTTTGACTAGTATATTTATAACTTTTAGCTGAAAATTTGCCCCATGAAATCCTTTAATTGAAAGCATTGTTTTCCTTCTGTGCACCACAGGCGTCAGAGCCAGATGGCAGGATAAGTTCTTATTTCTCATCACTACTTCTCAATTATTAAGTTTTTGAAAATTCTCATGGAGTTTAATTTTTATCAGGTTTTCAGTCAGTCCCAGTAAGCAAAGTTATGACATACTCAAAATACACAAAATTGAAGCAGTACTTTAAAAATATTTTTATTTGCACAAAGATGTAAGTAGAATACAGAGAGACCTTAAGAAATGTTTTAGAAGCCTAGATCTTTCCCCTTTGGAGAAAAGAATAAAGAGTTACTAGAAAATTTCAGAGCAAGAGTCTCCTAATTGGGTAGGTTGCCTTCAGCAATCAGTTGTCTGGTGTGGGAAGCCCTTCTGTCTATGTGTTGCTTTTATTGATTAATGAATAAAGCTGTTTCAGCCAGTGGCTTAGCAGAATAAGGCAAGGTGGGGGATTCCAAGCAGATAGAGGAGAAAAGAGTAGGTGGAGTCAGTGAGAAGCCATGTAGCTGTCAGAGGAAAAAAACACTAGCTTCCAGCTGGAAACTTGCTGGTAGGCCAAAAGCCTCATGGTAAAATATAAAATAAGGGAAATGGGCTAACTTAAGATATAAGAGCTAGCTGGTAAAATACTTAAGTGATTGGCTAAACAGAATTGCAAATAATAAGGTTTCTGTGTGATTATTTTTGGTCAGGACAGTTGGGAAACAAAACTAACAGCCTCAAACTACAGTTGTCTTCATAGAGGGAAGCAACTTGAAGCTATTTAGGAAATAAGTATGAAGGACTGTTTCCTTCTAATCTATTCAGAAGATCCACTTTGTGAGATGCTAAGGGGGAGGGGGACTCTTATAACCTTCATTTGAAAACTTTGGGGGCATAGACCAGGTACAGAGTTGATCGATGGACTAATGGGTACAGTTCAGGGTAGTCATTGCCTCCTCTTGCTGCTGGAGTCTACTGGCCTCCTGCCTCCTCTCCATCATGCACTGATAGTTTCTTCTCACAATTTTGCCTTCTTTTATTTTCTTTTCCTTTCTTTGGTTTTTGCTTCTTTTTTTTCATTCTTCTCTCATACATGTACAACCTGACTGCAGTTCTCCTCCCTCAACTCCCCCAAGTCCCTCCCCCACTTCCCCTCTCACCAAGATCAACCCTTCCTTTGTTTTTCTTTTTTAACAGAATTAGGCCTCCTACTGAATATAGCTTAAAAGGATATAGTTAGACTGGGCACAAACTCTCATATCATGGCTGAATGTAGCAATATAACATAAGGATAAGAGTTCCAAGGACAAGAAAAAAAATCAGAGAGAACTCCACTTTCATTGTTGAGAGTCCCACAAGAATACCAAGCTGTATAACCATAAGGTATATATAGAGTACCTAATTGAGACCATGTTTTTTACTTCAGTTTCTGTGACTCTCTATGAGCTCTCTTTAGTTGATTCTGTACACCCAGGTTATTACAGTGTCCTTGAACTCTCTGGCTCCTACAATCCTTCCTCCCCATCTTCTATGGCATTCCTCTGGCTCTACCTAATGTTTGACTATATCTGTATCTGCCTCCATGAGTTGCTAGATTATGTCTCTCCAATTACAACTGGGATAGACACCAATCTATGAGTATAGCAGAATAACATTATGAATCATTTCACCTACTTTTTGCCTGTCATGTTTGTTTTTTTCCTAAGTCTCTGGGCTGTCCTGCCTTAAGTTCCTGGCAGTACCAGGCATGAGCACCCTCTTGAGTCATGGGTCATAAGTCGGGCCAGCCTTGAGTTGTATACTTCTACAAATTCTGTGCCCCCATTACCCCAGCATATCTTGAATGCGGGACAAATTGAAGGCTGAAGGTTTTTGTAAACCATGTAACTTGATTTTCTTTTAAAACTGTCAGTTCACAAATAATAAAATGGAGACTTCTTATTCATTATGAAACCTTGGGCCTTTAACTTAGGCTTGTCCCCAGCTAGCTTTTATAACTTAATTAACTGCCAAGCGGTAGTGGCACACATCTTTAATCCCAGCACTTGGGAGGCAGAGGCAGGTGGATCTCTGTGAGTCTGAGGCCAGCTTGTTCTACAAAGAAAGTTCCAGGACAGCTAGGGATGTTACACAGAGAAACCTTGTTTTAAAATCTACATTCTGCCACATGGCTTTTTTTTTTTTTTTTTTTTTTTTTTACCTATCCTCCATTCTGTATGTCTGACTTGATCTAGTCTGCATCACTCTGGCATCTCTCATGTGCCTAACTTCTTCCTGAGTTCCTCTCTTTTCCCAGAAATGCCACTTATCCTCTCTTGCCTAATGGTCTCTTTGTTAAACAAATCATAAGGCACTTTAGGCAAAGATACATCTTTACAATGTACAAAAAAGATTATCCCACAACACATGTGGATTGATGTTCCAGTCCTAATGCTAGAAGTCTTGCCTAGTTATAAAGAATGGTCAGTTTGGACTCTGTATCCCCCATTAGTAGGAGGCTTTACTAGGGTTACTCTCATGGATTCCAGGGAGTTTTCAATGCACTCGGTTTCTATATCACCTCCCAATTCCAGTTTCTCCCAGTATTCTCTCCCTCCATCTCTCTCACCCCCACCCAATTTCTCCTAATCTTTCCTACCAGTTCCTAGTCCACCTGAAAAATACATTCTATTTTACCTTCCCCAGGAGATCTATGTGTCCTCCCTTGATTGTTGATGAAAGTTTCTGTCCTGATCACCCCTACAGTCATTTAGTCCCAAAGAAACACACAGAGGATTATATTAATTATATACTGTTTGGCCTATTAGCTCAATCTTACTATTAATTAGCTTTTACAATTTAAATTAACCCATAATTCTTGTCCATGTTTATCCATATGGTTTGGTAAGTTTTCTCAGTGGAGCATTCTTATCTTGCTTTTTCTGCATCTGACTGGTGACTACGTCTCTGCCTTTGCTCTTCCCAGAATTCTTCTAGCTAGTTGGCCCACCTATACTTCCTACCTGGCTACTGGTGAATCAGCATTTTATTAAACCAATATGACTGACAAATCTTTAGAGTCTACAAGAGCATTATCCCACAGCACTTCCCTTTTTTTTCTCAAAACAAGACCCTGTTTCTAATCTCCTTTGTTTAGCTTTTTTCCTGAGCATTATCCATAACAAGTTGCAACCAATACACTAAACAAAGTCCAATATCCATAATCTAAATGCGGGCATTATTTTCTAGGCTATTTCCTGTTAATTGGGGACACTGTTAATCTGATAGGCATCTAAAGAAAATTTAGGATTATGGTCAAGTCCTGACTAGTGTATTCTGTGAGAATGGATCATCTCAGCTCACAGTCTTGACACTGTTCTGGATGTAGAACTCAGAGAAAACTGCAAGAGAGGTGTTCTGAAACATTGGATCATCTGGACAATCTGTTCCATTGGAAATTTTTCAGGGAATCTTCTTTGATCAAACCTTATTTATCTTAACCCAGAATAAATCCACAGCCTCTCATTTCCTGTGGAAACAAAAGCAAATTCTCTTCTCCAAAGCAACATATCTTTTGACTTAAATTATGAAGTAAAAACATTTTCAAAATAAATAGGTTGGATTAATGTAGCATTTATAATCAAATGTCTTTTAGCAGTTTTTGCTCCTTTCTCAGAAGTCAAACAATTCAAAGACAACATAATAGCACACAGTAGCCATGTTCTCTTTTGTATTTTCTATGTTTACATGGCTTTTTTTTACTCTATTTTATTTTTATTATTTGGTTTCTTGAGACAGGGTACCTTTGTGTATCTTTGACTGTTCTGGAACTCACTCTGTACCTGGCTGGCCTCATACATACAGAAATGTGTGGGCAGAGGCTGCTTGTTCATTCCCTGGCCACCCAGACCCAAATAATAACACAAAACTATATTAATTACAATAGTGTTCTGCCAATAGCTTAGGCATATTTCTAGTTTAGTCTTACATCTTAAAATAACCCATTTCTGGTAATCTGTGTATTGCTATAAGGCAGTGACCTACCAGCAAGGTTCTGGTTGGTGACAGGTATCTTTCTCCTTCAGCAGCTACATGGCATCTCTTTGACTCTGTCTACTTTCTATCAATATCCCTTTTTTTATTTCCTGCCTCACTTTACTCTACCAAGCCATTGGCTGAAACAGCTTCTTTAATAACCAATGGTAATAAGACATATTCATAAACATAGAGGGGAATTCCACATTATCTAGCCTTTTCTGTCTAAATAAAACTGAAGGTTTTAACTTTAACATAGTAAAATTATATATACAAAACAGTTATCAAGTAAGCATAACAATATTTAGTCTATTTATATGTGGCAAAATTAAAGAAAATATTCTAAAATTATCTGTCTTCAACTCCTTAAAGACCCTGGAAGGATATAATATTACCTAAGTAAATAGGAAGTACATTATAAGCAACTTCCAAAGCTCTAGAAGTGACAGAGACAGCAAAGAGCTTGGACAATCACCCAAAATTCTATTGTAATATTGAGGGCATCCATCTTCAGCCTACAGGTCCAGAGTATCTGGCAAACTTTTCCATGAAGCTAGAAATTTGAAAGGCTGTTTCACCTTTGTAATGCTTTTCTTGTAAGTTTCCCGGCAGGCAGCCAACAGTGGGTCCCAAAGCAGCCAGTCCCAGGCAGGGTGAGCACATGAGACCACACCGGCATGTCTCCATGTGGCTGCGGATCTCTGGCAGTGTTCTGGCGGCTGGTCGCCACTAGCCATGTGGCGGCTGAGGGTGGGTGAGAGACCATGCAGAGTAAAGTTGAACATTTATTAGGTGGGTTATTGAGGGAGAAGGAAAAAGGGGAGAAGGAGGGAGAGAGAGAGGGAGAAAGAGAAAGAGAGAAATAAAGAGAGAGGGGAGAGAGGCTGCTTCTCCAAGAGATGGGGACAGAGAAAGCAAGAGAGTAAGGCTGAGGCTGGAAGCTAGAAGGGAGTGGTCATGGCTTGTCTCTTAAAGAGACAGAACATTACAACCCATATTGGCAGTTTGTCAATCACTCTCTTCTCTGTCATGCAGAATATCTGGCAGACTCTTTCATGAAGCAGTAACCCTGAAGGACTGACTCACCTTCTTTAGGCAAGTTCAGCAGTCATTTTTCTGTGGATCCTGCAAGTCCAGTTTATACAGCATACAATTAAGCAGACCAGGCAAGAGCAGTGTCTTACCCAAATGGCCAATACACTTCATAAGAAGTCTATTCAATACCCATCATCTGCCAGAAACAGACATGTCTCATTGATGCTAAGTCTAAGTTCTTAAAAGCCTTTAAATGCCATATTCTATAGGTCTTTGAAAGGGTTGAGGAATACCTATCCATTTGAACTATATCTCTGTACAACTAGGAAACCTAACATAACTACAAGTTTGACTATTATAAATGACTATCTATTAATCTGTAACTTTAATTATATATTATAATTTTAAATGAGCTGTACAAACACAATACCTTAAATAAAAGCAGAAATGCATATACACAGTGCAACAAAATCAACCTTAAATTTGTATCAATAGACCAAGATCCATACCAATTCAAACTATACACTCTATATCATATCCCCCTTTTTTTCTTAAGAAAGACCTTGATTGTGACCATTAACAATTTATAATCAACCTCCTTTAAATGAAAACAAACCTTTATAAAAAAGTATTTGGGAATTTGGATGTAGTTCTCAAGGAGACTTCCTACTGATTGTTGGGTGAAGTGTTCTTATGATTCATGGAGACCTTTCAGGGGATTGTGTTTCATCAAACCACATTAGCCTTAAAGGAATCCACAGATTTTCATCCTTTGTGGAAACAAAATAATATCCTCTTTTCCAAAGCAACATACACTTACAGTCAAATTTTGAAGTCAAGATACCTTTATGTTGGCTTAACTTAGCAGTCATCAGAATCAAATGTCTCTCTGCAGTCAAAAAAATTCAAAGAAAACACAATAATATACATAATCTAGACTCTCTATGTATATTCTATCTTTAGATAGTTTATTTTCCTCTATTCCTTTAATCTATGACTGTTTCTGCTCTTTTATAATACTTTTACTATCTCTTTAAATACTTAACTTCTTTTTATAACTCTCTATACTCTTTTTCTTCTCTCTCCCAAGTCTATGTACATTTATTCAACACTGTGACCCATTCAGAGGTCTTTTTCATCTGAATCTGTCTTTATTGCATTGTAATCATCTTCTGACCAGGAGTACCTTTTTTTTTTTTTAAATGCTAAGTGTTCATGGCTAGGACAAACTCTGTGGCCCTGTCTGTTCTACCCAGTCCAACATGGTGGAGGTATGTTCACTGACTCTGTGAGCCATGCACACCACCACAACGCCAGGGATGCAATGGGTCTATGTTGTTGCTAAGCAATTTGTAACACACTGCTCACAGACACTATTTAAGTGCAGGACTTCCTGAAAGAGCCAGAGCTATTCATGCAACTCACATGAACCAGGAAGCCTTCTTAAAGGAGTAGCACAGTTTTTGTTGCTATTGCTGAGTCTGGAAGCCTTCTCTTAATGGAATTGTGCCTCTACTTGCTTCTAGCGAATAAAGCATACTGGAGAAAATGCTGCTACCAAGAAGCCATGCTTAACTCTCTTCTTTTGTGTCTAGAATTTCTTCCCAAACTCTCTCTGGTTTGAGTCATCTCACGTTGGAGCCAATCTGTGGCATTTATAATAAAATAGTCCCACATTAACCCAAAATGGAGTATATTAAATGTTTATTGTTTTAGAGATAGAGTCATAGAAAAAGCAGTGATCAGCAGTCCTCTGAGGAGGGAACTGGAGCCAAATCCAGCAGCCAAGAGACCAGTGCACACTTTTCATCTGCATTCATAGTACATCAGACCATGCCTAAAGTGGGCTGGTATCTTAAAGTCTATTTGCTGAAGGAGTTCCCACAGCAGAGATCTGCCTGCCTCTGCCTCCCAAATGGTAGAATTCCACCCATATTCTCTGTGTATTTTCCATCTTTATGTGCCTTTTTTTACACTATTTATTTATTTATTTATTTATTTATTTATTTATTTATTTATTTATTTTTATTCTTTTAGACAAGATGTCTCAGTGTATCTTTGGTTGTCCTGGAACTTACTCTGTAGACCAGGCTGGCCTCAAACTCAAAGATATTTAACACCTCTGTCTCTCAAGTCTTGGGATTAAAGGTGTATGCCACCACACCCAACTATTCTATTTCTTTGTAAGGACTTTTTCAATCCTTTTTCTTTTCTCTCCCAAGCCTACATATATTTTTAAACACATTGTGAACTATTTAGAGTTTTTTAAATTTAAATCTGTCTTTACTGAATATATCTATCTTTTTCTGAGCGCATGAATCTTTAATCTGCTAAGCAATATGACTGGCTATAAGTGATAATGTTCACTTATAAGTGAGTATATACCATGTTCATCATTCTGTGTCTGAATTACTTCAATTAGGATTATATCTTCTAACTCCATTTATTTGTCTGAAAATTTCATAATGCCATTGTTTTTAACAACTGAGTAAGATTCCACAAGTATTATTATTGATAGATGATATGATAATATGATAATATACATAAGTAACCCCCAAAATTGTATCAGGGAATGCCAACAGCTGATAAAAATCTTTAGTGAAGTAGCTGGATAAAATATTAATTCAAAAAATTTGTATCCCTCTTATATACGAATGAAAAAATGGACTAAGAAAGAAATTAGGGAAACAACACCCTTCACAATAGCCATAAATAATATATAATATCTTGGGGTAACTTGACAAAATAAGTGGAAGTCTTGTAGGACAATAACTTCAAGTCTTTGAAGAAAGAAATTGAATACAATATCAGAAGATGGGTAGATCTCCCATGCTCTTGGACTGGTGGGATTATCACAGTAAAAATATCCATTCTACCAAAAGCATTCTACAGATTCAACACAATCTCCATCAAATTTCCAACACAATTTCTTACAGACCTTGAAAAGACAATACTTAACTTCTTATGGAGAAACACAAAACCAAGGATAACTAAAACAATCCCGTACAATGAAAGAACATCCAAAGGTATCATCATCCCTGATTTCACACTCTGTAGTAATGAGGGAGCAACCCTAATACAGAAGGACCCTCCTACACCAACACTCTATTAAAGAGATATAGCAATAAAAACCACATGGTATTGGCAAAAAGCAGACATGTTGATCAATGAAATTGAATCAAATACCCAGATGTAAACACACACATATGGACACCAGATTTTTTGATAAAGAAAACAAAATACATAATGGAAAAAGGAAAGCATATTCAACAAATGGTGCTGGTAACTAGATATCAGCATGTAGAAGAATGCAAACTGATTCATATCTATCACCCTGACAAGTGTATTGTGGATCAAAGACCTCAACATAAACCAGATACACTGAACTCATTGTTACAGGAGACAACCGAAAAATAGAACCTTATGAAATTAAGGGGCTTCTGTAAAGTCACCATTAATAGGACAAAAATGGCAGCATGCAGAATGGGAAAAGATTTTCACCAACCCCACTTCTGACAGAGGTCTAATATTTAACATATACAGAGAACTAAAGAAACTAACATAAATAAAGCTAACAATGTAATTGAAAAATGGAATATAGATCTAAACAAAATTCTCAGAGAAATCTCAAATGGCTGAAAAATGTTTGGAGAAATGTTTAATTTCCTTAGTAATCAAGGAAATGAAAATCAAAACTACTTTGAGATTCTATCTTATACTTGTCAGAATGGCTACAATCAGTAACACAAGAGACAGGTCATACTGAGTGAGGAGAACACTTCTCCATTGCTGGTGGGAGTGCAAACTCATAGAACATTATGGAAATCAATATAGTAGTTCCTCAGAAAATTGGGAATCAATCGACCTCAAGACCTGCTATACTGGTTTTAGGCTTATACCCAAATCATGCTCCATCCTGCCACAGGACACTGGCCAGAGACCAGAAACAACCTAGATGTCCCGCAACAGAAGAATAGATAAAGAAACTTTGTCTTCTTTTCAACTCAAACCTTTCATTCTTAGTGACATCAAAATCCTAGTACCTGTCTCATCAAATATACTAGAATTTTGGTTTTCTTTTCATCATTTTTTTAGAAATACCTTCCCTTCACTCCTTGTCAGGCTTATATATCTACATCCTTCCTGAAACTTTAGTGTAGGAGGTCCTTCTGTCTATGTGTTGCTTTCATTGGTTAAAAAAGGAACTGCTTTGGGCCTATAGCAGAGCTGTAGGGGAACAGAGCTAGGCAGAGCTAAACGGAATGCTGGGAGAAATAAGGGTGGAGTCAGGAAGCCTCCATGGAACAGCTGCCAGAGTAAGACATGCCGAATCTTTGCCGGTAAGCCACTGCCACCTGGCAATATACAGATTAATAGAAATGGGTTAAATTAAGATGTAATAGCCAGTAAAAAGCTAGAGCTAATGGGCCAAGCAGTGATTTAATTAATGCATTTTCTGTGTGATTATTTCAGGGCTGAGCAGCCAGGAATGAACAAGTGGCCTGCTGCTACACAACTTGTCCTTAGCAGAAATTGCATTGGCTTTGAAATCTTTCATTTATCCCAACTAGGTGATCATTTCCACTTCAAATCACCCAAAGCTTAAATTATCCTACTGTAAAACTTCCTAACACTACTTAAAACTTTTAGATAGCCTCAGCACATTCTTCTTGCCCAGTAAACTCATTTATAGGAACCTTATTTCTTTTCCAACTCAGATACCATACTTTTTATTACTATTATACACTTGAAGTTCCAACTTTTCTCCTTTTTGGTCCCTTGTAAAACAGGAGTCTTTAATGACTCAGCCATATAACTGCATGCCCAGTGCTTACATGCAGACAGCTGAATGTTACAGAAAGAAAGCAGCATGGTCACTCAAGCTTATATTTAAATAAGTCATAGAGAATTCCATGGAGCCATTCAGCTCTGACTAACACCTCAAATGATTTTGCTTTGATAGCTATTTTTCATACTGTTTTGCATTGGTTTCTTTCTCCATATCCTTCTCATTCTCCTTCATAAATGTTTATCTCTCTTAACATTGCTTATTCATTTGAACATTAAAATGATCAATTAGAAATTTCTTCAGTGTTTCATGTACAAGTCCAAAAATCTATTTGCATCCAAACCGATGTCTTCTATCTCTGTAGAGGAAGGCTCTTGATTTTTTTCTAAGAGTTCAGTACCTTCACTGTTTTCCATTTGGAGAGGACATAGCACTGTAATAAGCCTTCTCTAAAGGCTGCCCAGCCATCCACTCTTGCTTAATTTGATTTGGCAAGAGGATAAGCATAATTTTCCATACTCAGTATAGATAATTTTCAAAATCTAATGACATTTTCACAAAGAATCTTCTTCCTGTTTCTTTAATTTAGAGAGTATATTGGGATAATAAAATCTGCTTAAATTGAATCATTCCTTACAATGCTTCTAATATTTTTTCAAGTATCTACTCTTCTTATTTGGGCTCATGTGATGTTTCTCCAGGTATTTTCATTCTGGAAGGTTAAATTCACTTTTTATTAAATCTAGTATCTTTTTTCTATCATAACCATGGTCACTACAGTGACCACAGTGCTTAGATTTAAGAAATGTTGCTACTCTTTCAAGTACTAAAATCAGTGTGGATTCGTAGAACATCTACTACACAAATGTGGAAAATCTTGGTTTTGTTGAATTACTGTGGAATCTATAATTTCCAAATTTTAATGCATAGATAGAGTATTTAGTATATACAGATATTTTTCCTCTGAGATCTTCTCAACTACACATGAAATATTCTTGACAGAGGCAGTTCTTGGTAAGCATATTTGTCTTGGTAAAAAAGAAGACGAGGAGCAATCTTGGCAATCCACCTGATACAATAGAACCCCTTTCTGTCCCTGTTGATTCAATTCCCCTTATCCCATGAGAAAAAATGTATTAAATATTCCATTTATATCAATTAATCTCACTTGGGTTATTTGGATATTTAATTTAATAATTTTCTTAGGGTTTTTGTTGTTGCAAAGATATACCATGACCACAGCAACTACTATAAATAATAACATTTAATTGGGCCTTGCTTTCAGTTTTAGAGCTTTAATCCATTATCGTCATGGTGGGAAGCATGACAGCATACAGAGAATAATCTTGCTAGAGAAGCAACTGAGAGTTCTATATTTTGATCCTCAGATAGTAAAAGTGAAGACTGTATATACCTTGAGCATATATGGGACCTCAAAGTCTGGTCCCAAAGTGAAACACTGCCTCCAATAAGACCATACCTATACCAACAAGGTTACATCTCCTAATAATGCCACTCCTATGAGCCAAACATTCAAACACATGAGTCTATGACCTCCCCACAAAAGAAATAAAATAATAAATATATAAATATAAAAAGAAAGTCATATATATATATATATATATGCTGGAGCATGGTCAAATTCTTAGTTACCTACCTCTTCAATAGAACTGAGTCCTTCCCTTCCCACAAATCTCCCAGCAGCCATTAGTTGTGGATAGGTTCTCTTTAACATCTCTGGCATACTTTTTAAGAGTTCTCTTCAGTGATTTCCTGTTTAAACTCTTACATTTTGGGGAGTGAAGGGGGACTAGGAATTTTCACAGAAGTCTTCCATATCTCTCCCCCTCAATTATGCATCTATATTCATTGATATCACTGCAAAAAATATCTCCTTTCTCTTCATAGGCAGCAGTAGCTGCTCCAATGGTTTCTGGCAACAGCCCAGACCACAAACATGGCCCTCTGCTGCAGCAGTACCACAGATCCACCAGATAGGGCCCTTATAAATTGGCCAGACCACAGACATCAACATTGTCTCAGGTGGCATAGCAGGTCACGTACATCAATATGGCCCCAGGTGGCAGCACAGCCTACAAACATGGAAGTGGCTTCAGGCAGCAGTCACAGACCATGAGCATCCATATGGATTTTGGTAATAAAACAGGCATGGTTATCAACACAGATAGCAGTTGCTGCAGGACAATGAACCCAGACATGGCCATTGGCAACAGCACAGGCCCCGATATCACCATGGCCTCAGGTGGAAGTTTAGGCCACACAGATCAATAAGGCCCATGGTGGCAGCATGGCCCACTGACACTAATGTAGCTTCAGGTGGAAGTATAGAACATGGATTTATCCATGATTCTGGGTGGTAACCTGTTCCATAGATATCATCTTGGCCCCAAGAAGGGCATGGATGGGAGGGGCGCACTCAGTCTCTGGCATGGCTGGCTCACCAGGGCATGCCAGAACATTTGTTATTGTACTGTCTGGAGTATTTTGAGGATTGTCAGGAAGTGCATTTTCTCGATCTGGGAAGTCTATACTGGAATTTAATATTATTATTTTTAGGCAGGACTTATTGTGTAGCCTAGACTTGCCTCAAACACAATTGTATATTTTTCTTTCCTTAACCTCCAACTGCTGTGATTACAGCTATGTGCCAACATTCCTGGCAGTAATGGTACAAGATTATAACAAAGTTTGACTGTTAATAAGAGAAAGCAAAGTCTACAGTGCATATGCATGAAGGAATAAAGGGGATCTATTCAAATGTAAATATTAAAAGTAAAACTGAGGACTTATTTGAGTCTGATTTCATTTTATATTTGACTAGCAGAAAAATAGATGAAATATAAAATCAACAGAAAGAGTAGAATACTAAAGATTAGAGCAGCAACAGAGAATTAAAATGCCACAGAAAAAGTCAACCAAAAATGCTAACTAAACCAATGAGACTCTTAGACTAAGAAGAAAGATGCCAAATAACCTGTAGCTTGCTTTTGGTAGGATTGCCATCAGCTTCATATGGAAAAACAAAAAACCCAGAATAACCAAACAAATAAAAAATAAAAAGACTAAAGTCTCAAAAGAATCTAATATAGACTATATTGTGTGGTTCATGTTTATAATGATCTATAATGAAAAGGAGCAAGTTGAGCCGGGTAAATTACAAAATGTAAATTTTGGGGAGAAAAAGAGTACCAGGAAGTGGAATAGTATTAAGTCATGTGTTCAAGGAGATAAATAAATTAAGAAATGGAATATAGGGAGTAGTAACCTCAAGGAAAGATCCCACCCAGCTAAGTTTCCAATTTGGAAAAAGGAACTAAAAGAAAAGTTGAGAACCATATGTGGTTGGGCACACCTTTAATCCCAGCACTCCAGAGGCAGAGGCTGGCAGATCTCAGACTGAGGCCAGCCTGGTCTACAGAGGAAGTTCAAAACAGCAACCATGCTGAGATTTCATGAATGTAACTTTACTGTCACATATAAAAGCCATTTTTCTTTTCTGAGCAGACTTTCTTGTCCTCTGGCTCTTAAATTTTTTTCTGTTCCCACTTCCAAAATGTTTTCTGAGTCTTAGGTATAGGTGTTGCATCTATCACAATTGGCGTACAAGCACCCCAAGTTCAGTTGTTCTCTGTGTTTTGATTAGTTGTGGATTTCTGTAGTAGTCTCATGAACAACATTGGCTATGATTATCAGTCAGGACTGGTGCCTGGAATTTGTGCCTAAAATTCAACCTGGGAGTATGCAGGGAAGATTCTGAGGAGCTCACCAGGAAAGGCTGTATTGGGTTTCTACAACTTGAGCAAGGTCTAGAAAGTGAGGAGATGGTAGAAATGGTATTAGTGATCCACTCATATTTCTACATGAAGGAAGCTGGCTAAATAAATCTAAGTTGTCAGGGAAAATGTACTCTGTCTTTATTACTTGTCAATTTGATTATTTACTTTTTTATCAGCTTACAAATATTAGGTTTCATTATGACATTTTTAGAAACAAAATTTGTTTTTGTTGTTTCTCCACTACTTCTACATCCTCTCTTCCCTTTCCTTGAGCCCTCCCACACTCAGTAGCCTCCTTTAAACTTTCCAGTCATGTCTGACTTTTTGCCTTCTCCATTTCTCCACATCTTCTGTTACCCTCTTGTCATTTATTTATCTAGTTGTCATACTGATTTCCTTTCTTTTTAGTTTGTCTGTCTTGATTTTCTTTTTTTTTTCTTCTTTTTTTTAGAAAGAGAGGGAGAATGAAATTATGGGAAGGAAGGTGAGGAGTAAATAGTATGATAAAAATATAATGTATGAAAATATTTTTACCATAAAAAAAGAAGTGAGAATGGGTCTGTTTTGTGTTGCCAATTATTCTTGAGTATGAGGCCTACCCTAGAATTTGTTTAATATATCCAGTGTCACTTCACTGAAGAAAATCAATTTTCCCTTTTTCAGTAGGTATCAATTGCAGGTAGCTTTTTGGTTAAGGGTGGAACTTTGTGTCCACTTCCGTGCTTGGATATTTTTTTGTCTTGAATTTGTGCAGGCTTTTTTCCATGGTGTCATAGTGCATGTGTGTCCATCTGTTGTTGTGTCTCGAAAATGCTGTTTTTTTTGGGAAAAGAACATTGGTTTGTGTGTGCATTTTTTCTTTTTTCTTTTAAAGACAGAATAAGAGCGTGAAGTTGACTGTGTAGTAGTGGATAATCTTGTAGCAATTGGGGTGGTTGAAAATATACTAAAATCATTGCATGAATTTTTAAAAAACAATATTTTTAAAGTGAGAAGTAAACAAACATTTGGTATTCAGTATGACAGACTCTGAAAAGTTGAAAGAATATTTTAAAAGTAGTCCATGCTTTTCTAGGCTCACCTGCCACCACTCTACGATTGCAGTTATTTCAGTATTTTTGTCATACAAGGTCCCTATCTGAAAACACAAGTGAAGAAATCATTGGTAAAATGTTTTCGAAGGGTGGCAAGACTGCCCAGTGGGCAAATGCACTTGGTGCCAAGCTTGACTGCTTGAGCTTAATCCATAGAACCCACATGGTAGAAGGGGGACAGCTTTCTACAAGTGTCATTTGATTTCCATATGTATAACCAAGGCACATGGGTGCTCACAAATACATACACACATAACAACAATTCAAAAGGCAAAAGGAAAAATAATATTGTCTTCCTCTAGTAGAATCTTTTTTTTAGACACCTTAAACAAGGATTTCATTAATTGAATTCAAGACATGAATTTTTCTGTCCACACACTTGATGTGAAGCTTGGTTCAGTTACACTGTCCTTTTATTTTGCATTTCCTTGGACTTGTCCTTTTGGATCTTACTTGGCTGGTTGAGAACTCTGACTACTGTCCTATAATCCTATGATACTGTTCAAGTTAGCCTTATAGCTGCTACTCCTTGATGACAGAGATGAAGTGCTATCTGCAGAGCTAAGTTCTCTTCACTTTTTACAAGATTCTTGAATTGCCAGTTCCTTATAAGTTGTTGTTCTATTTATTAAAATAGATGATATCTTCAACTTGAACATTCACAAGAATAATCTAGTCTTCTATTCCTATTAGTTGAAATAATTTTGTATTTTCAGGTCTCTCTGAGACACCCTATTTTCAGTACTGATTATGTTTTATTTCTGTCATGATTCATTATTTGTTTTAACAAAATGTCTCCAATTTATTTTGCCATTCTTTTATTTTTCCATGGCCGCCTGAAAACTTAAGTTTCAAGCATTGTTTCATTGATCTGATTGAATGTGGCTGGATTAGTACTTTTATTGCTCTGGATTTTTATAAGTATTTTGTAATAACTTGACTTTTAATACAAAGGGGAAAAGGCAACTCACAGATAGTTCACACACATATATGGACAAACACACGCAAGTGCACAAACACAGGAACACACATGTACGTATATACATATATTGGGGCAAACATGTATGCACACATACACATACAGTCATATGTCTACATGTACAGGTGCACACACATGTGAATACATGCACACACACCCATACACACACAAGTCTTAAAGAAAAAAGAAACTGGAAATTGTTGGTCTTAGAAGAACACGATTCTGAATTATGCAATTCAAGAGGACATTGATAACATACCAGATTTTATTTAATATTAGGTTTGTCTGAATAACTTTCAAACTCTACGAACTTCTTCTTTATACTTTAAAAAAATCTAGAGATTCTAATAATATTTTATCTGTGTATTCCCTAAAGAAATGACTAATTATCTATTAAATAATGATAATCCAAATATTAGCCTAGATTGCCTAATGCTACCAAAGGCAGCATCCCATTTTCCCCAAAAGTCAACAGGTCAGTGTCAGCTCTCCAGGTATCAGTTTCCCTATCTGTTACAATGATGCTATAAGCATCAAATTGCCCAAATTAAATTTTTATCTCATCTTTATTCTTTTCACCTTCTGATCAAATGCTGATGTTTTCTGTGTGAGTTTACTCTTATGTTTATTTCAAAGCCATGTTAGAAATCAATTATTTTACCTGTCAAGATAGCATTTTCTTTCTGGGAATCTCCATTTTTGTCTATGTAATTTGAATGAATATTGTCATAATTTTCACACATAACCACTTTTAATCAGCCCAGAGATAACCAATTGATCTAAGCTGAACCAATCTAAGTGTTTTCCTGGAATTTTTAACTTGAATCTGGAGCGCAAGCCTGAAATTTTTTCTACTGGTTAAAATGTGAGCTCTATGATCCTAGAGACTCCCGGAAGATGTTTCCCTGACTTGGAACCTGCTGTTCTGATACTGTAATTCAGATATACTGAGAACTGAATAATCAACAGGAACTTTGTTTCCTGTTAGTCCTGAGAATGACTGAAATGTTTAGTCTTTCCATACTTAATGGGTTCAGCACTTAGAACTGTGTTTTGGTCACTTGTTCTTCCTCAAATGTCTTGAATAAAAAAAGCCATTCCCTGTGAAGATTCTCACTGACAACAGCTAATCTGCAGTTTAAGAGTACTTAGATGCCAGTATTTTGGGGAAATGAGTTCATAGTTACAAAAGTAATTCAAGTGAACAAGAGAGATCTTGGTTCCCACAGGAAAACAGTACATTCTTCATTGTTTTACTGACTTCCATGTGTGTGGTGTGAAAATCTTCTCAAAAAATTAAAGAGTAAGGCCAGGGTTCTGATGTTGGCTGAGTTCTGGTGCCTTTTCCCTCTGACTCCAGACCTAGAGGTTGGGAAGGTCTCGGCTGTTTCTTTTGCTAGAGTTTAAACTGTACTTTGCTGTTTATCTATACCATTTCCCACATTTGTAATTTTATAAAATCTAAAATTTCTTCAAATTTATATAGTTAAATTTAGCAGTACTATCTGAGGGCCTGACTCACATAAAGACACACACACACACACACACACACACGCACATATACGCACGCTTTTTCTTTTATTGAAAATAAATTTTTCATGCAATATATTGTGATCATATTTTCCCCTTCCCCAGCTCCTCGAAAAGTAATCTCACTGACCTCCCCTTCCATTGAAATCTACATCTTTTCTCTTTCATTAAAATACAAATATATATATATTAAAATAATAGTAAAACAAGATAAGATAAAAGTAAATAAAGGAGAATAGAATAAAACAAACAGAAGAAAGAAAATGAGATATACATGTAGACAAAGAGATATATATGTTCATACCCACAGGGATTTAAGAAAACATAAAACTGGAAGCCATAATATATAGGTCAAGGACCTATAAGGTATGAACAACATGTATGTCAAAACCTAATGAAACAAAACCTTCAAAGACACCACTGAATTTATTTTGTATTGGCCATCTACTGCTGGGCTGGGACCTGGCCTTTAAGAGTGGTTTGTATTCTTACTGAGACTCTATTAAAGAAAAATGATTTTTTATTTGTTAGCAATTATCAACCAGATATGCTTCTGGGTTAAGGATGGGGCTTGTGTCCACAGCACTGGGGTCCTGTCTGGTGGGGTCATGTAGGACTACACAGGCAGGCCTTATGCATGCTGCCATAGTTTCTGTGAGTTCCTATGTGTCTCCATCTGCTGTATTTTCTTGCCTACTCCTATACCACTGGGCCCTGACACCTGATGGGAAGGATTTGATGGAGACAACCAGTTTTATGACTGTTTCAAGGTCTCTTACTCTTTGCACATTGTCCAATTTTAGGTCTCTGTATTTGTTCTTATCTACTGCAGGAGGAAACTTCTCTGATGACCTATGACTGTAGAAGAATGTCTTTAGAAGTCATTTTATGGCTATGTTTCTTTAACAGAACTATATTATGTGGTTTTTCCACTAGGTCTCTAGCCTTTTTAGTCACTGGTTCTTGGATACCTGAGTAGTATCAAAGAAAGGTTCTTATCATGGACTTGGCCCTAACTCCAATAAGATATTGGTTGGTTACTACCACAATCTTTGTGCCACTATTTCAGTAGTATATCTGGCAGGCCGGTTGTCATTTTAAATAGAAGACTCTGTAGCCTGGTTGGTGTTTACCTTTCTCCTTTGGTAGCATGCCTTCAAGTACCATGAACACTAGTCCATCTGTGTTCAATAAGTTGTAAAGGTGTTATCTTCAGTCATAAGGCATTACCTTGAGTTTGTGAAGAATGACCAAGAGACTTAGAAATAACCTGGGTTGTTTGGGGTTCTGATGGGTCCCCTTTGGCCAATGACTCAGTTAGGTATAACCCATTTTCAGCTCTGGAAGCTTCATTTTGTGAAAAGAGAGCTCCGGTTAGTTCTCCATCTCCCTTGTTATTTTGAAATTTCATTCAGATTTCTTTCATTCATATGTATATTTTTGGAAATTTCTACTGTACTAGTTTTCCATACAACCCCTCAAACACCCTGCATTCTTTTGCTTGCTCCCTTTTTCCTCCCCCTTTTTCCTTTCTGTGTGATCCTCCTGTTCCAATTACCCAACCACTCTATCCATAATTATATATTCCACTTCCCCTTCCTAGGAAGATCCATCCCTCCCCCTATATACTTACTTACTCTATACATAACCTCTGTGGTTATATGGTTTGTAGCTTGTTTATCAAAGGTTTAACAGATAACATCTACATAAAAGTAAATACATACCACATTGTAGAAATATATATTTAATGAAAACAAAATGAAGCCTATAGATCTGAAGCCTGTCACTAGGAGATATTCAACTTAATCTCTAGCAATAACAATATATCAAGAAATATGTAATATTTAATAAAGAAATAAGATTTAGCAAAGGATTTAAATAATCTCTATATTCAGATAATTTTATTTATATAAAATACTAAAGTACACAGTAAAAATCACCAGAACATAAAATTTGTTAAAATAAAATCTATAGGTTATAAGATCAATATACAGATAGTAGTAATATTTCTGTTTTTCCTTTAATTGAAAATATATTATTTTCTCACACAGTCTATCCTGATTATTATTTCTTCTCCCTCTATTCCTCTCAGTTCTTCCCTACCTCTCCTCCAATCTGGATTCACTCCTTTTCTGTATCTCATTAGAAATGAACAGATTTCTAAGAAATAAAAAAAACAAACATGTACAAAATAAAATATAACATGAAGCAAAAACTTTCATATCAAAACTGTATACAACAACTCAACAGGAGGAAAAGAGTCCCAGGAGCAGTCAAAAGAGTCAGATACCCACTTGTTTTCGCAGTCAGTAAAAATACTAAGTTAATAACTATAATATACATGCAGAGGACCTGGTGTAGACCAGCGTAAGCCCTGTGCTTGCAGCTTCATGATTTGTGAGCTCATATGTATCTTTCATAGTTGATTCAGAGTACCTTGTTTTCTTGGTGTCCTCTATTGACTCTGACTTTGACAATCTTTCCCTCTCCTCTTCCAGGGGATTTCCTGAGCTATGACAGGAGGGATTTGATGGAGACCATCAACAAGTAAGACTTTCTTTCTGCATAACATAAAGCCTGTGTGTAGGTTTCTACATCTATTGCCATTTGATGCCAAAGGAAGTCTCTCTAATGAGTGAATAAGGCACTGATCTATGAGCATAGCAGAATATCATTAGAAATAATTTTTATTGATTTTTTTTCAGACTAATCATGTTGGAAGGAGGCTACTTGTTTGGTTCCCAGCCTCCCGGCTAGCTTAGACCCAAAATAATCACACAGAAATTGTATTATTTAAATCACTGCTTAGCCCATTAGCTACCTCTTACATATTAATTTAACCCATCTCCATTAATCTGTATATTGCTACATGGCAGTGGCTTATCAGCAAAGTTTCTGCATGTCTGACTCTGGCTCCATGGCATCTCTCTGACTCCGCCCTTCTTTTTCCCAGCATTCAGTCCAGTCCTCCCTGCCTACCTAAGTTCTGCCCTATCAACAGGCCAAGGCAGTTTCCTTATTCATTAATGGTAATCGCAGCACACTGAGGGGACTCTCATATCATAGTCATGTTTACTTTTACCTTTGTCTCTGGACTATCTAATCTCTGGTTCTTGGTTAAATTAGCAGTGTCAGATTAGGGTTTCTTCATATGTAGTGGCCTTAGGTTAAAGCAGACATGGGCTGGCCACTCCCACAAGTTCTGTGCCACCATTGCTCCAGCTTATATTGCAAGCAAGACAGATTGAAGGTCAAAAGTTTTGTGGCTAGGTTGATGTCCACATTTGTCTTTTGGTAGCCTGCAGTGTACATTTTCATACCAAAGAGACTAGAACATAGGGATGAAGATTCCATGTACACACCAGCTCAACTTCTCCCTATTCAATGAATTATGTGAATGTTGTCATCAGCAATAGGACTGCATTGTCAGTTTGCAAAGAGCAATCCTTCATTGATGGTGGGAGTACAAACTTGTACAGCTACATGGAAATTAATAGGGAAGTTACTCAAAAATTTAGACTTGGTTTACCTCAATACCCAGCTATATATCACTTTTGGGAATTACCCAATGGATGCTCCATGCTACCACAAGGGCACTTGCTCAACCATGTGTGTGAATGTGTGTGTGTATGTGTGCATGTGTGTGTGTGTGTGTGCATGAATATGTGTGTATATGCCATTTGTTTATGTGGTATGTCTCCTGTTTAACCCACAACTCATTGATTTGGCTATGCTGACTAGCCAATATGCTGTACATATCTGCCTAATTCCATCCTGCTCCCAATCGTAAGAATATAGATGTGCACTTATGCTGGCTAGCTTTTGTGCAGTAGTGAGGATCCAAACTTCTGAACTCAAGTTCTCATGCTTGTATAAAAGATACTTTACTAATTGAGACATCTATATAGGGCCTTAACTGTGTAATAATCCCTATAAATATCTCAGAACTTCATATCTCTGGATACAATAAATTTCACTTTAAATGAGAATAAAAATAAAAAGACAATGGCATTTACTCAAGGATATGAAATATAATAGATATAATCATAGCATAACTAAGATAGAGAATTCATAAATTACTCTGAACAACTTAAAATA
>PVIU01023688.1:0-27068 GCA_004026605.1 Ondatra zibethicus
AATTATGGGGACGGGTTTCTCTTATCAAGAATCAGGACAAGCTGGGTGGTGGTGGCACACGCCTTTAATCCCAGCACTCGGGAGGCAGAGGCAGGCGGATCTCTGTGAGTTCGAGACCAGCCTGGTCTACAAGAGCTAGTTCCAGGACAGTCTCCAAAGCCACAGAGAAACCTGTCTCAAAAAACCAAAAAAAAAAAAAAAAAAAAAAAAAGAATCAGGACAAGCTAGAAGCCTCCCCTGCTCCCTGACTGAGCTGCTCTAGTATGTTTTTGAGAGAAAGCATGCCATGTGGATCAGTATTTTCCATGTCCCATGAAACAAAACTCTTATGGGCTGCATTTCGTTCCCAAGTGGCTAAACCTCTGACTCATGCAAATCTCAATCATTAGTTCCAAAGATTTCAGGAAGCACCTTCTGGATGTCAGACTCGGGGTGGAGGGGGGCACAGCGGGAAACGAGCCAAACTGAACCTCTGCCTTCCTGAGCTGTGGGGAGAGTGGGGGCGGGTAACTGTAAATAAATTCAGGGATCATTCCACAGATAACTCTGAGGCCCTTTCAGTATGACAGGCGCTGTTGATGCTTTGACAGGCAGAAATCCTTACTGATGTGAAGTTTGCGTGGCAGGATGGTCCCTGTCGGCATACCGATCATTTAATAGATATGATGACAAGGTTGTTTTGTTCACACAGTGTTTTGCTGTGTGGTCCATGCTGACCGTCAACTTGTTTTTTGGTGTGAGACAGTCTGTCTTGTTCCCAACCCGTGTGTGTGTGTGTGTGTGTGTGTGTGTGTGTGTGTGTGTGTGTGTGTGTATGGCTTGGAATTTACTATTGTAGGATGTGCTTGCCTGGAACTTGCAGCAATCCTCCTGCCTCAGCCTTCTTAGCACTACGTTCTAGTCATGCACCAGAACACCTGACTCTGACCCCCAAGTGTTGGAATTACAAGTATGTGTCACCATGCCAAGCTTAAAGTCAGGTTTTAGAAAGAGGCTATGGGGCTGGAAAGATGACTCTGTGGTTAAGGGCACACTGACTTCTCTTCCAGAAGACCCTGGTTCAATTCCCAGCACCCACATGGCAGCTCATAACTGTCTATAACTCCAGTTCTAGGGGATCTGACACCATCTCACTAACATATGTGCAGGCAAAACACCAGTCATGTGAAATAAAAATAAAATAAAAAAAAACCAAACAAAGAGGTTATAAACCAGACGTGGTGGCGCACACATTTAATTCCAGTACTTGGGAGGCAGAGGCAGGCAGATCTCTGTGAGTTTGAGACCAACCTGGTCTACAAAGAGAGTTCCAAGACAGCCAGGGCTAAACAGAGAAACTGTGTCTCAAAAAACAAAAACAAACAAACAAAAATCACAGAAAGAGGCCGTGAGACTGAGTCCCTCGGTTGATACAAGACAGATGGACACTGGCTAAAGTAATAAACCAAGCGCTGTCCTGTGACCCAGTATTTGGGAGGGGGAGGCTGGGAGATCAGAAGTTCAGGGTCATCCTTGGCTATGTGACACGTCTGGGGTCAGCCTAGCTTCATGGGATTCTAAATAAGAAATAATGCTAGCTTTAGAGGGAAAGTGGATGTGGTGGGACCCACTCCTACAGTCCCAGTAACTGGAGGTGGCGGCAGGAGGAATTGACAGTTTCCTTGGCTACATAGGATTCAAGGCCAGCTTGGTCTACTTGAGACCCTGCCTCTAAAACTAAACAAAATTTAAAATTGAAGAAAAATAAACCAAGCATGGTGGTCTATGGCTTTAGTCCCAAAACTTGGGAGGCAGAGACAAGCAGATATCTGTGAGTTCAAGGCCAGCCTGGTCCTCATAGTGAGTTCCTGGACAGTCAGACAGTCAGGACTTCATAATGAGGCCATGTCCCATTTTTTTTAAAAAAGAAAGAAAGAAAAGAAAAGGAAGGAAGGAAGGATGGATTTGAAAGGGAGTGGGGAGAGCAGGGAATTAGTTAGAACAGTGAGAAGAATTGGTGGGAATGATGTAAATACAGTTCTCATGTGAAATTCTCAACAAAAAAAAAGTGGGGGGGGGAGAAGAAGAAAAATAAATAAATAAATAAGTGGGCAGATGTGACAGAACAGTGGAAGAAGAATATTGGTCAGGGAGGCTTGACTTTGATAGGTCAATGAAATGAGGGGCAGGAGGCCATAGCTGTGGAGACATATCTGGCAAAGAGAATAGCGTGAGCAAAGGTCCTGAGGTGGGCGGGGTCCTGTTCCAGTTGTTTCAGAAATGGCAGTGAAGACTTAAGAGCTACAAGACTCAGCAACTGGAAGCAGTGACCCCCCTCCCCTGCTGCCCCCCTCCATTTTAGGCCCTTGACTCTCCTCCCTCTGTCCCTCCTTCACTCTCTTGCAGATGTGGACGAGTGCCAAGAATACGGCTCTGCGATTTGTGGAGCGCAGCGCTGTGAGAACACCCCTGGCTCCTACCGCTGCACACCAGCCTGTGACCCTGGTTATCAGCCCACACCAGGGGGCGGATGCCAGGGTGGGTGTCCAATGGGTAGTAGGGGGGATGTGGAGGGACGCGAGGTTTCGATATGGCCCTATTGAAATGGCCTGATGGTGCTTGCAGACGTGGATGAGTGCCGGAACCGATCCTTTTGTGGTGCCCATGCCGTGTGCCAGAACCTGCCCGGTTCCTTCCAGTGCGTCTGTGACCAAGGCTACGAGGGGGCACGGGATGGACGTCACTGCGTGGGTAAGGGACTGCAGGGCATGTGGGACCACAGCGGGAGTAGGGTGGTCCGGCCCTGCTCATCTCCACTCTCCTGAAGAAACATGAATTCTGGAATTGCAGAATTAGTTCTCGGAATTTAAGGTCGGAAGCATACCAGTTAAAACCATCCTGTGGTTCCAAACATGGTGGCTCATTTCTACCAACAGTTGAGAGGCAGAAACAAGAGGATTGCTGTGAGTTCAAGGCCAGCCTGAGTACATGGCAAGTTCCAGGCTAGCCTGGGCGATAGGGTATGACCTATCAAACAAAAGGAGTCAAGTGACAGAATCTTAGTCAATTAGTTGTTTGTTTGCTTGTTTTTGTTTTTTTTAAGATTTTTTTATTTTACGGGTATTTTTTCTACATATATTTATTGCACCACGTTTGTGCCTGGTCCCCACAAAGGTCAGAAGAGGGCAGTGGATGCCCTGGAACTGGAGTTACAGACAGTTGTAAGCCCCCATTTGGGTCCTGGGAACTGAACCCTGGGTCATCTGCAAGAGCAGCCAGTGCTCTCAACTACTGAGCCATCTATCTCTCCAACCCCCCCAATTCAATTTTGTGTATGCGTTATTTTTTTTCTTTCTCTCAACGAAATTGCACCCCAAATCCTTCTGGTGCTTTTGTTGTTGTTTGTTTGTTTGTTTTTGTTTTTCCTTTAGGGGAAGGGGTCTCATGCCTTGAGCTCACTGTGTAGACATGAAGGGCCTCCAATTTTGGATCCTTCTGCCTCCACTTCTTTTTTTTTTCTTTAAAAAGATTTATTTATTATGTACACAGTGTTCTGTCTGCATGTATACTTGCAGGGCAGAAGAGGGCACCAGATCTCATTACAGATGGTTGTGAGCCACCATGTGGTTGCTGGGAATTGAACTTAGGTCCTCTGGAAGAACAGCCAGTGCTCTTAACTGCTGAGCCATCTCTCCAGCCCTGCCTCCACTTCTGAAGTGCTGAGATAACAGGTGTATGCCATCACACCCAGTTGCAGCCAAATTTTTCCATTTTATTTAGAAATAGAACCACTAAATTGCCGAGACTGGCCTTGAACTCACCTTGCAGTGGAGGCAAGCCTTGAATTTGTAAAACTCCCGCCTCAACCTCCTTAGTAGCTAGGATTACAGCTCTGGGCCACCAGATCTGACAGAAAGTTTCTACATCCAGCAAACAGAGAAAACTGCAAGCTGCACCTCTCCATGCCCACGATGTAGATTCTGTCATTACCATGATTACCACAACCATGGCCGCCATCGTCGTCATTATTGTTAGTATTTTAATGTACTGGCTACCTCATATATCCATCTAGGAAAGCATTTAGGTGTTTGGAAAGATTTGTAGGGTTTTTGAGAGTTTGTTTTTGAGAAAAGAATCTCACTCTAGCCTTGACTGGCACTGAACTCACTACTAGATCAGGCTAGCCCTGAACTCACTACATAGAACAGGCTGGCCCTGAACTCACTACTTAGAACAGGCTGGCCCTGAACTCACTACATAGAACAGGCTGGCCCTGAACTCACTACATAGAACAGGCTGGGGGGCTGGAGAGATGGCTCAGCGGTTGAGAGCACTGACTGCTCTTCCAGAGGACCGGAGTTCAATTCCCAGCACCCACATGGCAGCTCACAACTGTCTGAAAATCCAGTTCTGGGGGATCTGACACCTTCACACCAATGCACATAAAATAAAGTTAAATAAACCGTAAAAATATTTAAAAAAAAAAGAAAAAAGAAAAGAACAGGCTGGCCCTGAACTCACTACTTAGAACAGGCTGGCCCTGAACTCACTACATAGAACAGGCTGACCCTGAACTCACTACATAGAACAGGCTGACCCTGAAATTCACTACATAGACAGGGCTGGCCCCGAACTCACTATGTAGAACAGTCTGGCCCTGAACTCACTGTGTAGAATAGTCTGGCCCCGAACTCACTATGTAGAACAGTCTGGCCCTGAACTCACTCACTTAGACCAGCTTGCCTTGACCCTCCTGGGTGTTGGAATTACAGTCATGAGCCAATCTTCAGTCTGCATATCATTAACTAGAGTTCATTATGTCTTTACAGATATTTTAATTAGAGGCCCAGTGCATGTGGAAGGCAAAGGACAACCTGTGGGAGTCTGTTCTTTCCTTCTATCATGTGGATCCCTAGGGACCAAATTCAGGTCATTAGGCTTGGCAGCAAGCGAGGGCATTTACATCCTGAGCCGTCTTACTGGCTCTAGAGGTCCTATATATACACAGTGAAGTACATAAGACTGAGTTGTATATTCTCTAGGTTTTCACAAATGCAAACTCTGACCTTATTCTTTTTTCTTTTTGGTTGGGGGCACAAGGGTTGAGGCAGGGTCTTACTGTGCAGCCCAGACTGGACTTAAACTAACAGTTCTCAATGGCTTCACTTGTTTTGTTTTTTGTTCGTTTGTTTTGTTTCTTTTTCCCTTTCTTTTTCTTTTCTTGCAGGAGTGGGGCTGGAACCTGGGGCCTTACCTAGGCTGGTTAAGCATTCTACCACTGAGCTCCTTCACCAATAGCATTTACTTCTTAAAAGAGAATTAGAAAGGCATGGGAAGGGATGAGAAATGGTTCAGCAGCTAAGAGCGTGGATTCCTTTTTTTTTTTTTAAGATTTATTTATTTGGGACTGGAGAGGTGGCTCAGCGGTTAAGAGCATTGCCTGTTCTTCCAGAGGTCCTGAGTTCGATTCCCAGCAACCACATGGTGGCTCACAACCATCTGTAATGAGGTCTGGTGCTCTTCTGGCCTGCAGGCATACACACCGACAGAATATTGTATACATAATAAATAAATAAATAAATAAATAAATAAACAAATAAGTAAATAAGTAAATAAGTAAATAAGTAAATAAATAAATAAATGTTTATCTATTTATTATGTATACAACATTCTGCCTCTATGTATGCCCACACGCCAGAAGAGGGCGCCAGATTTCATTACAGATGGTTGTGAGCCACCATGTGGTTGCTGGGAATCGAACTCAGGACCTCTGGAAGAACAGCCAGTGCTCTTAACCACTGAGCCATCTCTCCAGCCCCCATTTTTGTTTTGTTTTGTTTTTTTTGAGACAGGGTTTCTCTGTGGCTTTGGAGCCTGTCCTGGAACTAGTTCTGTAGATCAGGCTGGTCTCAAACTAACAGAGTGCTGGGATTAAAGGCGTGCACCACCACTGCCCGGCTGGATTGCTTTTTTAAAGAGGACCTTTGTTTGATTCCCAGCACCCATGTCACCCATGGAGCTTGAAACTCCAGCTCTAGGGAATGTGTCACCTCTGGCCTCTGAGAGCACCCGCGCTCACATATACGTACCCACATATAGATACACACATATATACTTAATTAAAAAGCAATATATCACCGGGCGGTGGTGGCACACATCTTTAATCCAGCACTTGAGAGGCAGAGGCAGGCAGATCTCTCTCTGAGTTTGAGACCAGCCTGGTCTACAGAGGAAATTTCAGGACAGCCAGGGCTACACAGAGAAACCTTGTCTCAAAAAAGAAAAACCCCACATATATGTAATGTTTCACTTGAATGTATGTCTGTATAGCACATGTGTGCCTGGTGCCCTTGGAGGAAGGAATGTCAGATCCCCTGGATATGGGGTTATGAGCAGTTGTGAACTGCCAAGTGAGTGCTGGGAATGAGCCTGGGTCTTCTGCAAAAACAAGTGCTCTTAAAAACTGAGCCATCTCTCCTTCCCTCAACTTGTGTGTGTGTGTGTGTGTGTGTGTGTGTGTGTGTGTGTGTGCGACTCTTTTGAGACAGGGTCTCACCATGTAACTCTGTCTGGCCTGAAACTCACTATGTAGATCAGGCTAGCTTCATACTCACAGAGATCTACTTGTCTCAGCCTCCTAAGTGCTGGGATTAAGGACCTGTGCCACCATGCCCAGCCAAATAGATATATCTTTATTTTTTAATTAATTAGTTAACTTATTTTCAAGAAAGGGTTTCTCTGTGTAGTGCTAACTATCCTGGAACTCATTCTGTAGACCAGGCTGGCCTCAAACTCAGAGATCCACCTGCCTCTGCCCCCCAAGCCCTGGGATTATGCACTTGCTGCTTTTGCAAAGAGTCAGGTTCAGTATGCAGCACCCACATGGTGTCTCACAACTGTAACTCCAATTCCAGAAGATCTGCTGCCCACTTCTGGCCTTGGAGGGCACCAGGCACTCATGTGATGCACATACATATGTGCAGGCAGACGCTCAAAACATAAAATCAAACAACAGCTGAGAAGAGAGGGAGGCTCTGAAGTGGCAAAGTCTGAGTGCAGATGGAACTGGAGCCAAGAGCTGCAGCAAAGCTGTCGCCTCCTCTGTTGGGCTTGTTTTCAGGCAGTGACAGGTGGCCCGCGCTCTGCCTGGGCTGACACTCTCTGCCTGGCAGCTGGAGAGCTAAGGAGGTGACCCAAAAAGTCCGAGACTGGCTTTGATTGGCGTGATGAGGTCATTGCCTGCCTCTGACCCAGAGAATCGCAGTAACCTGATTGGTTCTGCCCCAGTGGAGACTTGGCTGTACTCAGGAGCCTGGGGCTGACTTGGAAGCTCAGAGAATTCCCAAGAGAAAGTCAGGGTTTCTAACCAGAACAAAAGTACACGATAGGGTCTGGGCTGTTAAAAAGTATCCACCCTATGAGAAGGAAAGTTGGATCAGCAGTTTAGAGCACTCGCTGGTCTTTCAGAAGTCTGGAGTTCGGTTCCCAGCACCCATATGATAGCTCACAATCACCTACAGTCCATTTCCCTGGATCCAACACCTTCTGGGCTCCACTGGAACCATGGACACGGCACACATCCAAGCATATGCAAACACAAGAGACACACACACACGTCGTTTTTAAAAGTTTACATTGTGAACCAGGTGTAATGGTGCATATTTCTACTGCCAGCCCCGTGGGAGACTGAAGTAGGAGGAGGTCAGCCTGGGCTATACAGAGAGTTCCAAACTGTCTGGGGTTAAAGAGTAAAACTGGTTTTTTTTTTTTTTTGTTGTTGTTGTTGTTGTTGTTTCTGTTTTTGATTTTGTTTTTTTGGGGGGGGGGGCTTTTTGTTTTGTTTTTGTTTGTTTGGCTTTTTTTTTTCCAAGACAAGGTTTCTCTGTGTTGCTCTGGAACTCTGTAGACCAGGGTGCCTTCAAACTGACAGAGATCCGTCTGCTTCTGACTCTTGAGTGCTGGGATTGAAGGTGTGTGCCACCACCACCTGGCTGGCTTTTGTTTTTTATGAGACAATGACAACAAAAAGCTGGCAGTCTTGGGTCACACGTACAATCCTGACACTCAGGAGGCAGAGGCAGGATTGCCACAAGTTTAAGGCTAGCCTGATCTACAAAGTGATCCAGGGCTACACAGTGAGATACTACCTCAAAAGACATATATCTAGATAGGATTAAAATCCATTTTATTTGATTTTTTTTTATTTTATGTATATAGTGTTTATCTGTACCTCATTCATGCAGTGCCCGTAGAGGCCAGAAGAGGGCATCAGATCCCCTGGAACTGGAGTTACAGACAGTTGTGAGCTACCTGTGAGGGCTGGGGACCGAGCCCAAATCCTCTGAAAGAGCAGCCAGTGCTCTTAACTGCTGGGCTGTCTCTTTAGCCTCATCTATTATAGTTGGACTCTTGGACATCTCAAACCACAGAAGTTCATAACATGGACCCCCTCTTGCTATATTTCCTGCTCACAGATGTGAACGAGTGTGAGACACTACAGGGTGTGTGTGGCTCTGCACTGTGTGAAAATGTCGAAGGCTCCTTCTTATGTGTTTGCCCTACAAGCCCTGAGGAGTTTGACCCCATGACTGGACGCTGTGTTCCCCCACGGACTTCTGCTGGTAAGATCCATGTGTTTACTTAACAAATGCCTGCTGGTCCTGTGGGAAAATTATGTGGCTCAACTGTGTGCATGCGAGAGAGAGAGAGAGAGAGAGAGAGAGAGAGAGAGAGAGAGAGTTGATATCTTCCATCACTCAAATCCTATTACTTTATTTTTCATATTTTTTGATGTTTTTAATTATTCAGTTTTTCAAAAGGTTGCATAAGGTTTATTTTTTATTTATGTGGAGAGTGAGTTTATTATGTGCATGTGTGTATGAGTGCCCCAGAAGGCCACATGGGTGCTGGGGACCTAATTGATTCCTCTACAAGAGCAGCAAATGACCTTAACTCCTGAGCCATCTCTTCAGTCGTTAGTTTATTTATCAAAGTTTGTCATTCTTGTGTATGACATGATGGGTACATGCATGTAGACATGGCTATGTTCCATGATGTGCATGTGGAGGTCAGAGTAGTGAAAAAAGTCCAATGAAGAGATAAAGATAGTTCTAGCTGCCAGACGGTGGTGGCGCACACCTTTAATCCCAGCACTTGGGAGGCAGAGGCAGGCGGATCTCTGTGAGTTTGAGGCCAGCCTGGTCTACAAGAGCTAGTTCCAGGATGGGCTCCAAAGCCACAGAGAAACCCTGTCTCGAAAAAAAAAAGATATTCCTAGCTAATGATGCAACA
The DNA here is from genome assembly GCA_004026605.1 of Ondatra zibethicus. Lineage (NCBI taxonomy): Eukaryota > Metazoa > Chordata > Mammalia > Rodentia > Cricetidae > Ondatra > Ondatra zibethicus. The sequence goes on from PVIU01023688.1 coordinate 9,271, forward strand.
GAGAAATCTGGACCAGCTGGGAAGATGGAAAAGCAAAGGGAGCTATGGAGGAAAAGAAGAACCCCAGGCCAGCATGGGAAGAGGCTTTGGGGGTCAGTGTCTGAACTAAGTGGGTTGAACAGAAACAAGGAGCTGAAGTATGTGAGGGACTTTGTGTAGCTGTGACCTGACAACCTCCGGAAGGGAGGAAGAGTTCCTGGCTCGTGATGTGATGGTGTAGTCCATCTTTGGGGACACATGGCTCCCTGTGTGTGGATCAGGAAGCAGAGAAAGGGGAACTCAGGGTTTGGCTGGCTTTTTCCTTTCCCCCTTTTTTAGTCGCTCCAGGACCCTAGTCCCTGGGAGACTGCTGTGGGTCTTCTGGAAGTCCTTTTGAGAAATGTCCTCACAGGTGTACCCAGACAGTGCGCCCCACTAATGCTCTGGGCAGCTGCTTTAGGAGGCTCTTCCTCAGAGCATGTAGCATCATTGGCCAGTATCAACCAAGAAAGAGTCTGAAATCCCCCTAGGGATGCTGTGTTGCCGAGGAGTAGAAAGGTTGGGGAGCAGGAGAGGGCAGGGCTGGACTGAGTGGGGGGAGAGTGGGTGAGAGAAAAGCATCCGAGAGCCATAGGAGTGAGCTGTGAGGCTACCCGCTGGCGGATTGTGTTCGATCCAGTCTGAGGCAAGCTGGGGGTGAAGACCCAGAGAAACACGTGAAAAGCACAGGAAATCGCCTGTCCCCACCTGTCCTACCGCTGAAGGGACACCTGGAAAGGGCGATGTTATGAAACAAAGGATACAGAATTGACAAGACGGAACCGGCAGCCAAAATGAAGCTAGGCACGGTGGCTCTCACCTGTAACTACAGCACTTAGAGGCCAAGGCAGGAGGATCTCTGTGTCTCCGGCCAGACTAGCCTACTAAATAATATTGACTAAAAATATAATTTGGCCAGGTGGTGACACTTGGGAGGCAGAGGCAGGTGGATTGCTGTGAATTCAAGGCCAGCCTGGTCTACAAATTGAGTTTCAGGACAGCCAGGGCTACACAGAGAAAGCCTATCTTGGAAAACAAAGCAAAATAAAATGGAAGAAGAAAGAAAGAAAGAAAGAAAGAAAGAAAGAAAGAAAGAAAGAAAGAAAGAAAGCCAGCCAACCAAATCCATATGCATAATATAATATACATACTAATTATGTTATCATCTAGCACTCATAGGGCTCTAGGCTTGGGTGTAATAGGACACACGATCCTAGCCCTTGGGAGGTGGAGGCAGGAGAATCCAGAGTTCCAAGTCATCCCAAGTTACCTGAAACCTTATCTGTCCCCTAGCCCCCTAAGTGTTCGGTCCTGTTCTGCTGCTGATGGCTGGTACCCTCTGAGCCTTTTCCCCCATCACTGACTTGGGAGAACAGGAGATGTAACCTACGTCTGGCTAAAGCCCCTTGTTTCTTCAGGCACATTCCCAGGCTCACAGCCCCCCGCACCTGCCAGCCCCAATCTTCTTGCGAGGCCTCCACCCCCATCCCCACCTCGAAGACCCAGCCCTCCCAGGCAGGGACCTGTGAGCAGTGGGCGTCGCGAGTGCTACTTTGACACAGCGGCTCCAGACGCATGTGACAATATCTTGGCCCGAAATGTGACATGGCAGGAGTGTTGCTGTACTGTGGGTGAAGGCTGGGGCAGTGGCTGCCGTATCCAACAGTGCCCGGGCACTGAGACAGGTGAGCGTGGACTGTGGGGAGACACAGGGCCTGGGCACTGAGATGGGTGGGCATGGGCTGTGGGGAGACACAGGGCCCGGGCACTGAGATGGGTGGGCATGGGCTGTAGGGAGACACAAGGCCTGGGCACTGAGATGGGTGGGCATGGGCTGTGGGGAGACACAGGGCCTGGGCACTGAGACGGGTGGGCATGGGCTGTGGGGAGACACAGGGCCTGGGCACTGAGACGGGTGGGCATGGGCTGTGGGGAGACACAGGGCCTGGGCACTGAGATGGGTGGGCATGGGCTGTGGGGAGACACAGGGCCTGGGATATGGGGGTTAGAAAAGGGATATTAGGTCTAGGATTGAGTTACTGGAGCTGCCAGCAAGAGTGAGCTGTCAGTCATCAGGTGGGCACCAGTGAGGGTGAAGCTGAGAAGTGGGCACTAACTGACCTGGGCTTCAGCACTTGGTAGGGGACCAGAGTCAGGGGCTGGGGCAAGGACCGGGACTTGGGTCTCTGGGTTCATCCTTGCTTCTGTGTGCAGCTGAGTACCAGTCATTGTGTCCTCATGGTCGGGGCTACCTGGTGCCCAGTGGAGACCTGAGCGCCCGGAGAGGTAAGGCCAGACTGCAACCGCCACCACCTTCAACCCCTAGGCCCATCTCTGTCTCGCCCTGCCTGTTTCTTCCTGTTTCCTTCCTTCCTTCCTTCCTTCCTTCCTTCCTTCCTTCCTTCCTTTCCTCCCTCCCTCCCTCCCTGTCTCCTTCCTTCCTTCCTTCCTTCCTTCCTTCCTTCCTTCCTTCCTTCCTTCCTTCCTTCCTGAGGAGTGGATCTCACTATTAGTCCAGATTGGCGTCAAATTTGTAAGCCACCCAATTTCTTCTTCCTTCTTTCCTTTCTCTTTCTTTCATTCTTTTTTCCTTCCTTTCTTCTCTTTTTTTTTATCCTTTCCTTTCTTCTTCTTCTTTAAGATAGAGTTTCTCTGTGTAACCCTGGCTGTGGTGGAACTCACTCTGTATGTAGACCATGCAGACCTCAAACTCACAGAGACCCACCTGCCTTTGCCTCCTGAGTGCTGGGATCAAAGGTGTGTGCCTCCACCGCCCGGTGTGTCTTTCTTTTCTTTCCTCCTTTTTATTTATGTTTTTGAGTACAGGGTCAAGTAGCCCAGGCTAACCAATAATTTGCTAGCAGCAAAGGCTAACCCTGAACTCTTATTCTTTTTCTGACTTCCACCTCTTGACTACTGGGATTGCATGTGTGTTTCAACATACCTGGCTCCATCTTCTGTCTCTCACTTTGATTCTCTTTAGAATTTTCTGCCTCAGCCTCTCCTCTAGTACCAGTTTTCCTTGTCTCACTTCTGGGTGCCATTGCTATCTTCTTTTGTCATGACTGGCCATACCATACTCCCCTCATTTCTCCTAGATCACCCTCCCCCCGCCCTCCCCCGCCCTCATCTCTCTCCACCTTTTCCTGCAGATGTGGATGAATGCCAGCTCTTCCAGGACCAGGTATGCAAGAGCGGAGTGTGCGTGAACACCGCCCCGGGCTACTCTTGCTATTGCAGCAACGGCTTCTACTATCACGCACAGCGGTTGGAGTGCGTTGGTATGAACCCCACCTATTCCCACCCCAACTCCGGCCATGCCAGTCCCAAATAGGAATGTGGCTATCCCAGCAGGAAGTCCTTCTGAAGTCTGCATCCATCACTCTGTCAGTGAGCTGGGGAAATGTGAAACGGAGTTCAACCTGGTAACCTCCTCACTCCCCCACCCCATGCCGTCCTAGATAATGACGAATGTGCCGACGAGGAGCCCGCTTGTGAAGGAGGCCGCTGCGTCAACACGGTGGGCTCTTACCACTGCACCTGCGAGCCCCCACTGGTGCTGGACGGCTCCCGGCGCCGCTGCGTCTCCAACGAGAGCCAGAGTCTCGGTAACCCCGCCCACGGACCCGCCCAGCCCCAACCCCGATTCCCAGCCGCTAGATCCCTAGGCCACGCCTTCTTCAAGGCCACGCCCCTAGTGCCTGGATGGGTTCGGAGTCAGGCTTTTTGCTTGTTTTTTTGAGACTGCATTTCAGTATGTACCCCGGTCTGGCCTGGATCTCATAGACACCCGCCTTCTTCTGACTCCAGAGCGCTGGAACTCGTAGAAATCTTCCTTCCTTGGCCTTCTAATTGCTAGGATTACCAGGATGAGAGGACAGGGGTTACTTCTCTTTGGGGATAACCTGGCCTGGTGGTGGAAGGTGAAAGTTTTAGTGCCAGTCTTTCATGTTCTTGCTGTGTATACCCGCACGCATTTCTTCGGCCCCTGGTTCCTCTCATTTTTTACATGCAGAGTCTCACTATGTAGTCCAGGCTAGCCCAAACTCACATTAACTCTTATTAACTCTTGCCTCAGCCTCTCGGTTTCTGGCCTGCTCTACTACAGGTCTCTCTCTCTCTCTCTTTCTCTCTCCCCTTTTCTTAAGTCTCTTTGTCTCACACACAAGTCCGTGTGTCTCTCCTTCTTTGCCTTGGTCCATGGGCCCAAATTCTCTTTTCCTGTTTCTGTTCCTACAAAAAATCCTGAATTTTGAGGCTTCATTTAAACAATGATCAGGGTACAGGGTGTGGTGGGTGCACCTGTGATTCTAGCTGCACAAGAGATGGATGAACCACAAGTTCCAGGCCAGCCTGAGCTACATAGAGAGACCACCTCAAAAACAAAAACAAGCCAGGCGGTGGTGGCGCACGCCTTTAATCCCAGCACTTGGGAGGCCGAGGCAGGCGGATCTCTGTGAGTTCAAGGCCAGCCTGGTCTACAAGAGCTAGTTCCAGGACAGGCTCCAAAGCTACAGAGAAACCCTGTTTCGAAAAACAAAAACAAAAAACAAAACAAACAAACAAACAAAAAACCACACACACACAAAACCAGGTATGTTGTCACTGGGCACGCAGTAGCAGGAAGTGGGAGGCACCCAGGCAGGAAAACAAAACAAAACAAAAACAAAAAAACCAAGCAAACAAAAAATCCACCCACACACTAATGTCCAGGGAGGTAAAACAACCGCCCCTATTTTACAGAACCCTCTGGAGGCTGGACTCGGGTCTGTGTGGGGCGGCCCAAGTCCCAGTCTGCCCTGACACATCCTGTCATTGCCCATAGATGACAATCTGGGAGTATGCTGGCAGGAAGTGGGGCCTGATCTTGTTTGTAGTCGCCCGCGACTAGACCGGCAGGCCACCTACACAGAGTGCTGCTGTCTCTACGGAGAAGCCTGGGGTATGGACTGCGCTCTCTGTCCTGCCCAGGACTCAGGTACTGTTCATCTACACTGCCCCCAGAGAACCTCTTGGCATCTGTACGTGTGGTCACAATCCTAAAGACTTCTAAGTGTCAGCAACAGAAATCTCAAGGCCTGAATTAGCCACTCCCACAGCTCTGAAGTCTCTCATCTGAAATTCCTGGTTTCTAGATCATCCCCACCCCCACCCACCGCCAAGACACAACCTGTGAGACACCCCACTCCAGATACCCCGGGGCCCTTAGATCCCAGGAACAGTGCCCACACTCATCCTGCCCTATGTCAGGTCTGCTCAAAGCACTAACAGCTGCTAATGGTCATTGCCTCAGGCACCCCTACACCAGATTATCAAGATTCCAACACAGCACCAAAGATCTCTGGTCCCCTCCTACTAGCTTCTTAAAAACATGAGCCCAAAACCCCAGGCTAGCTTCCTCCAAATCCTAGAGATTCAAGCTCCCTCCAGGCACCTTTGGCTCTAAGTCCCAGTGTTCAGCCAGCCCATTGATTCTATAGCCATAAAACACCTTCCTCTCATTTCTTCAGGTTCCTAGCCCAAGCTCCCATGATTCCCCAAATTCCAGCACCTTAGTCCCTGATCCTTAGCGGCAGTCTAAGGATGCTGGATCCCAGGATCTCAGAATCCCAGAGTTAGTCTGGAACCATCCAAAACTTTCCTAGAGCTTCTCCTTTGTTGCTGGGGGAAGGGTGTATGGACAGAGGGTACTGACCGTGGTGTATCTTGGCTCCTGTTCACAGATGATTTCGAGGCCCTTTGCAATGTGTTGCGCCCCCCTGCATATGGCCCACCGCGCCCAGGAGGCTTTGGACTCCCGTACGAATATGGCCCAGATATAGGCCCACCTTACCAGAGTCTCCCTTATGGCCCAGACCTGTATCCACCACCTGTGCTACCCTATGACCCCTACCCACCCCCTCCTGGACCCTTTGCTCGTCGGGAGGCCCCTTATGGCGCCCCACCCTTCGACATGCCAGACTTTGAGGATGACGGTGGTCCCTATGGTGAGTCGGAGGCTCCGGCTCCACCCAGCCGAGGCACTGGCTGGACATATCGATCCAGAGACACCCGTGGTTCCTTCCCAGAGCCTGAGGAGTCATCTGAGCGTGGAGGCTATACAGGTGAGTAGCGCTGCCAGAGATACCAAGCAGACAGACAAAAATCACAAGGAGGTGGGGATGCAGAGAGAGAAGGCATAAGGAGAGTCAGGTTCAGAAATGCACAAGAGCAGCTGGATAGCATGAGTGGTGACTCATGCCTGTAATCCCAGCATTAGAGAGGCAGAGGCAGGAGGATTGCTGCAAGTTTGAGGCCATCCTGGGATGCATAGCAACACCTAGGAGAACTGAGCATGGTATACGGTCTCAGCACAACGCCCCCTGCAGTCTGGGAGCGGGAAAGGCGGGTTAGGATGATACCCACACATCCTGGGAAGCCAAGGGCCAAAAGGAGGAAGGAGACAAAGGGATCTAAGGCAGAGCTCTCCGTGCTCTCTGGTCACAGCTCCTTGTGTTCTCTGCAGGAGCCTTGGCTGAGCCCTATGAAGGCCTGGAGGCTGAGGAGTGCGGGATCCTGGACGGCTGCGCCCATGGCCGCTGTGTGCGCGTTCCCGAAGGCTTTACCTGTGACTGTTTCGATGGCTACCGCCTGGACATCACCCGCATGTCCTGTGTCGGTAAGGAAGGGGAGCAGAAGGAAGAGTAAAAGCGAGTTTGACCAGAGGGTGATCAGGAACTTCCTTACAGACAGGAACCAGGCCATCCTAGGAAGAAGAAATTTATTCTTGCTCAGGGGTGGGGCTTGACTGAAGATGACCTCAGAGAGGGACTCCTGTACATGATAGAGCTGGGGTTGGAAATACGAAAGGAATCCTGCGGACATTATTTATTTATTTCTGTGTTTGTTTGTTTGTTTGTTTTGCTGTTCTGAGGGTGGAACCAGGACTTGATGCCATCTAAACAGATGCTCTACCACTAAGCCACATCCCAGCCCCTCACTGGGGGATTCTAGGCAGGGACTCTACCACTGAGCCACGCCCCAGCCCCTCACTGGGGATTCTAGGCAGGGCTCTACCACTGAGCCACACCCCAGCCCCTCACTGGGGGACTCTAGGCAAGTGCTATGTCTCACTGACCCATACCTACAGATGAGGTTCTGAGAACTGTCCATGCTACCTTGGGCAATCTTCTTGATCCCTCAGCCTTCCCATGTGATTGGGGTCATAATCATGTCTGCCTGTATGGGGAAAAAGGCAAGTGCTTGCAATCAGGAGCTGTGAGGGGATTGCAGAGACCCCAGTCTCAGTCTATCAGTTTGCTCTGTGGCCTGAGACAGGGCACTGTGCCTTGTTTAGCTTTCCTCATCTGGAGAAACAAAACAAAACAAAAATCCCACAAAATACAGGCGTAGTGAGAGAGCCCGTTTCATAGAGTTCTTGTGAACGTCAGTGATGTTGGTTACATGAACACCCTGTATATATATTGGGGATCAGGGCTGCATAGATGCCCCGGTGGTCAAGAGGACTTCCTGTTCTTCAGATGACCAGAATTTGGTTCCCAAAACCCACATCAGAGGCCAGGCAGTGGTGAATCACGCCTTTAATCCCAACACTTGGGAGGCAGAGGCAGGCAGAGCTCTGTGAGTTGGAGGCCAGCCTGGTCTACTAGAGCTAGTTCCAGGACAGGCTCCAAAAGCTACAGAGAAACCCTGTCTCAAAAAACAAACAAACAAACAAAAAACAAAAACAAATAAACTCCACAGCAGACACTCCCTACCACTTGTAATTCCAGCTCCAGGGGATCCAACACCCCCTTCTGGCCTCTGTGGGTACTGCACACACGTGGGACACACATGGCACACACATTTGTAAAAAAAAGAAAGAAAGAAAGAAAGAAAGAAAGAAAAAATTAAAGAGGCTCAGAAAAGTGGACTGATTTCCCCGAGGTCTCACAGCAGAAATGGCAGTGTGCTGGGCACCCAAAGACTAGGAGAGTGGTCTGAAAATGAGGTCCATACCACGTGTGGCTTAGGGCATGGCGGGGAGCAAGTGTGCCTGTGCTGGGCCACAGTTAGCATCTGTATAGCACAGAGGCACAGTAACTACCTCATGGGCTTATGAGGGAGAAAGAATTAGTACAGGTTCCACGCTCACAGGGATGGCTGATATGTAGGTATTTACGACTGTCCATAGTGATATTTTCTTTTATAGTTTTTCTTTACTGTTGTTGGTGTGCATGCTGTGTCACACATGTGGAGGTCAGGGTACTAGTGGCATCGGGTCTCCCCTTCCACCTTTACTTGGGTTTCGAGGATCAACTTCAGATCATCAAGCTTGCACAGAAAGCCCTTTATCCATCTCACAGGCCAAAACACAGGGATATTAAACCGCCTGCCTGGGCTCACACAGCCAGCGGGTAGCAAGTGATATGCTGCATTCCGTAGGAGAGGCTTAAGGTCTGTGATTCTCTATCTCAAAAGACCATGGAGATGGGCTTCTCTTCCTGGGCTCGAGTAATCATCCTTTTACCCCTTCCCCCAGACATCAACGAGTGTGACGAGGCTGAGGCAACCTCCCCACTCTGTGTCAATGCACGCTGCGTCAACACCGATGGCTCCTTCCGCTGTGTCTGCCGTCCAGGATTTGCACCCACACACCAGCCACATCACTGTGCGCCTGCGCGTCCCCGAGCCTGAGCACCTGCATCTGGCGCCCCATTACGCCTGAGCACTGGGAGCTTCCAGAACACGCCTGGCTCCCTCTAGTCCGCGAGTGTACAAAGATGTCAGCGAGTCTGGACTTAGGATGGACAGACACAGAGGGGTGCCTTTCGCTGCTCTCATCATTCCCAGCCCCTCCCACTAACGCTTTGGGCCTGGCGTGGTCCAGTCCTGGGTCCCCTGTCACATTCCTTCCCTTTTATAAAATTTTCAATTAAAACACCTATTTTGTACTTTTGGCCTCTGCCTGCCCTTTTCTTTTTCCCCAAAGCTGGCTCCACAGTTTGCTGAGTCACTCAGTCACCCAAGAACGCACCATTCCTGACGCCAAGATTGACTCTTCCTTTCCATGACTCTCACCAAGTCTGGCCTTGCCCGTCTTGGCCCTCCTGTCTCAGTTTCTCTCTCTTGCCCGTCTTCTCTGGGCAACTGCCCATCTTTCTGTCTATTCATCTCTTTTTCCTTTCTGTCATGCTCTTTCTAATCTTCAGAGTTGCTGGGAGTTTTTGTTATTTTGTTTGTTTGTTTTTTCTTCTAAGAGGTTGTTACGTAGCTTAACCCGGTCCCCATATCTACGATTACGGTTGTACACACCGCCTAGCACGGAGGAAGAGGCTGTGCTCTATTCCCTTCAGGATCCAGGACCATGAACACAAACTACAGCAGGTAAGAAAGGTCAGTACTAGGGGGCTCAAGACTCCTTGTTGTCTACAGTGGGGACAGCATCACATGGTTTTACTATTGAACTGTACACTTCAAATGGTGGGGTCTGTGAATTATAATTCAACGAAGCTGAAAAAGTGAAATTTAAAAATAGTGAGGGGCTTAGAGAATGGCACAGTGGTAGAGTGCTGGCTGAGAATTCAGCAATGAAGAGCTGGGGTGTAACTCAGCAGTGAAGCCCCTGCCTAGAATCCCCCAGTGAGGGGCTGGGGTGTGGCTCAGTGGTAGAGCCCCTGCCTAGAATCCCCTAGTGAGGGGCTGGGGTGTGGCTCAGTGGTAGAGCCCCTGCCTAGAATCCCCTAGTGAGGGGCTGGGGTGTGACTCAGTGGTAGAGCCCCTGCCTAGAATCCCCCAGTGAGGGGCTGGGGTGTGACTCAGTGGTAGAGCCCCTGTCTAGCTGCCAAAGGCCCTAAGTTCCCCCTTCAGTCCTACCAAGAGGGGGTTAAAAAAGAAGAAAAGAAAAAGAAAGTAACCTGTTCAAAGTTTTTGGGAAGTTCCTCCTCACCCCCAGCTGAGAGCAGAGGAGCCAACCCAAACACTAACCTCATTCATTGAACCCATAAATATTTTCCGTAGAATCTGGATGTGAGTTGAGAACCCAGACAAACTTTAGCTCAGTTATGATGGCTGTCTGCTAGGCTGGGTTCCTGAAGGGCTGAGCCCCCAAGGACATGAGGAAATGCCTAAGATGAAGCAGAAGACATGCTCCAGAGTGAGGCCGCAGGTTTGCGAGTGCCTAGAGGCTAGAATGGCAGGTGGCTTTTAGGTGCCCTTCTTTTGGTATGTCATTCAATTCTGTGTTGGACAGTGCTGGTGACGTTTTAGATATGGGAAGAGAGAGGCTTAGAATTTTGCATCCCTTTTGGGAATCTTTGGAAAGCTCTGGATAGTTCAAGAACTATAAACAAACAAACAAAATGTCGGCAGGACAGTGGTGGTGCACGCCTTTCATCCCAGCACTCAGGAGGCAAAAGCAGGTGGATCTCTGTGAGTTCGAGATCAGCCAGCCAGAGCTATACAGAGAAGCCCTGTCTCCAAAACCAAAAGAAAAAAAAGAAAAGAAAAAGAAAAGAAGGAAGGAAGAAAAGAAAATCTAAACTGTAAAAGCACTCACCACCAAGTCTGAGGACTTCAATCTCCTGGACCCATGAATGATAGGAGAGACCTGACTTTGTTACACACACAGACAATGTTTTCTTTTAAATCCATGCCCAGGAAGAGTTGGTCAACACAGAACAGATTCCATGTTTTTTTTTTAAATGAGCTTTTTGTTTCTTTTTGGTAGTTTTTAATCTTACGGGTTTTTATATGTTTTGTTTTGTTTTAGAGAGAGAGAGAGGGAGAGAGAGACAGGTGAAATTGGGTGGGCAGAGGTGGGGAAGATCCGGGAAGATTCGGGGGAAGGGAAATATGATGAAAATATATTTAAAAAATATATTAAACTTTTTTGGAAAAATCCATTGTAGGTGTGGACAATTCACAGATACTCCTGTTATCCCCCACCTCAGCCACTTCGCTGTAGAGGTGTCACAGGAGGGGACCGGGAACGGGGAGGCCATCAGTGCTGGAAGGCTCTGACACTGGCTTCCAGTGTCACCACACATACCCTCTCATCCCCCACTGTGCCTGGAGGCTCAGCAAAGAATCTAGTTTTGTTTTCTTTTGTTTCATTCCCACATCCCCTACATTAGTCCCCAGCCCTGGCTCTGGGGTTTTTGGCGCTGACCAGGATCAATGCGTTCTCCTCTGGAATGTCCAAAGAAATAATCCAGTTTGTCAGTGACCTGCACTGCAGCGCCTCCTGAGTGCCAGCACGTGCCGGTGCGGCCAAAGCTAGGCGCGCCCCCTAGTGGCCAGTGCTCAGATAGTCTCCCTGGGAAGTTGTCTATCACCTTCAACAGCTAAGCATAAATAATGAATGCCTCCTATGTTCGGAAAGAGGGTTATGGTACTATTATCCATTTGTAACCCTAGCATTCAGTAGTTTGGGGAGATTGGCGCAGAAAGATTAAAGTACCCTAGGCAGCTGGACAGTGGTGGGGCACGCCTTCAATCCCAGCACTCCGGAGGTAAAGACAAGCGGATCTCTGTGAGTTCGAGGCCAGTCTGGTATATGAAACAAGTTCCAGGACAGCCAGAACTGTTACACAGAGAAACCTTGTCTTGAAAAACAAAAAAGAAAAAAACAGAAAAGAAAAAGGAAGGAAGGAAGAAAAGAAAGTAAGTACCCTAGGCTATGCACTGAGTTCCAGACGACCTGAGCTACAGTATGAGACCCTGTCCACTCCCTTCCCAGCGAAAAGCAAGCAAACAAACATAAACCAACATATTAATACTTGGCACAAAGACAGATCTGTAGAACCAACTGTTTAGGAGGCTGAAGCAGGAGGATCATTTGAGTTTAGGACTAGCATGGGTTACAAGGCAAAACTCCACCTTACAGAACTGAGTCTCAAAATAGACAGAGCCTGGGTCCCTGGCTGTCTGACTGCTAGCTGAGTCATTCAACCCTGGGCATTACCCTAGGAGTTAACTTTTTTTCTTTTTGGTTTTTGAAGACAGGGTTTGTCTGTGTAGCTCTGGCTGTCCTGGAAGGGAACTAACTTTTTTTGGGGGGGGGAGGTTTGAAACAGGGTTTCTCTGTAGCTTTGGAGCCTGTCCTGGAACTCACTCTTGTAGACCAGGCTGGTCTCGAACTCACAGAGATCGGCCTGCCTCTGCCTCCCGAGTGCTGGGATTAAAGGTGTGTGCCACCACCGCCTGGCAGGGAACTAACGTTTAATGAGCATTTTGAAATGTCCTTGTTGCAGTCACTTAGGCTATATTCTATTTTTAAAAATGATTTATCTTTGTTTTTTCTTTATGTGTTTGTGTGGGTGTCACATGTGTGTCCCATGGAACCGCCGATGTTGAAGTTACAGCTGGTTGTGGACCATCTGATGTGGGTCCTGGGAAGCAAGCTCACATCTTCGGGGAGAGAAGTATGTGCTCTTACAACGGAGCCCTTTCTCAAACTATAGGTAATGCTCTGAATGAGTGCACAGCAATCTCCCGGACAGGCCGTGGGGCTGGGGCTTTATAAGTAACTTCAAATATGTTCCTAGGATGCACTCCATCCCCCCACCCCACCTCCACATGGTGGGCTCAAACTCACGAGCGTAGGCAGCAAGCACTCTATCACAGATTTATAGATCCAGCACAATATATCTCCTACCAGAATACCGCTATGTAACCCTGACTTGTTGTGGGATATTTGATTACACTGTGTGAAGATGTGTCACTATGATTGGTTTAACAAAAAGCTGAATGGCCAATAGCTAGGCAGGAGAAGTTAGGCGGGACTTCTGGGCAGAGAGGAACTCAGGGTTAGAATCTAGGCATACAGGAGACGCCAGTGAGACACTGAGGGAGTTGGACGTACAGGTGGTGGAGAGGTAAAAAGCCACGTGGTAGAACATAGATTAACAGAAACCGGTTAATTTAAGTTGTAAGCGCTAGTGGGACAAACTTAAGCTAAAGTCAAGCTTTTATAATTAATAATAAGTCTCCATGTCATCTGGGGACTGGCAGCCTAAAAGAAAGTTCCACAAGAAAGTCAAACTCCACTGCCTAGCCTGGAACTGTCTATATATGCCAGGCTGGCCTTGAATTCACAGAGATCCTCTTGCCTCTGCGTCCCAAGTGGCTAGGACTGTAGAGCTTTGCTAGAATTAAAGACACTCACTGCCTTCCTAATCTTAGGGGCTGATGGGACTGCAGAAACAGCTCAGTCATAGAGTGTTTGCCTGGTGTGCAGGGAACACTGTGTTTGATTATCAGGATCACACAAACTAGATGCTGGCACATGCCTACAGGGGGATTAGAAAGTCAAGATCATACTGAGTTAGAAGTGAGCCTGAGTTACAGGACTGTCGCAAAAACTGAAGAGAGGGACCAACAAAATGGCTCACTGGGTAAAGGGGCTTGCCACCAAGCCTGATGACCTGAACTATATCCTAGGATATACATGGTGCTCCCTGATACATAAATAAAATGTAATGGCAATAATAAAAAGCTGGGCACTGGTGGCACACACCTTTAATCCCAGCACTCAGGAGGCAGAGGCAGGTAGATTTCTGTGAGTTCAAGGCCAGCCTGGTCTATAGAGTGAAGCTTGAGCATAGGACACCTCAAAGCCCACTCTCACTGTGACACACTTCCTCCAACAAGGCCACACCTCCAAACAGTGCCACTCCCTTTGGGGGCCATTTTCTTTCAAAACACCACAGGGACCTTGTTTCTGAAATATGCATGACATGGAAGCAGGAGGGAGGGGCTGGGAAGTGGCTCAGCAGTGGCTGCTGCTTGCTCTAGCTTGCTTCCCATGGCTGCGATATGACATTCTGAGTCCCCCCGGGAGGAAAGGATTTGTTTGGCTGACACATCCCAGTCAGGCCCTCATTGTAGGAGGTCAGGGAAGGAGGGGCCTCAAGCAGGAACTGAAGCAGAGGCCATGGAGGATGCTGCCTCCTAGTTTGCTCCTCCTGGCTCTCTCAGCCTGCTTTCTTACCTACTCAGGGATAGCACCGCCCACCGTGGGCTGGTCCCTCCCACATCTATCTTTAATCCAAGCAATGCACCACAGACTTGCAAGCAGGCCAATTTAAGAGAGATAGCTTCCGAAATGGCCCTAGTTTGTGTCAAGCTGATAAAAAAAAAAAACAACAACAACAAAAAAAAAAAAACCAGCAACCACCAAACAAACAAAAAGTAACTGGTATCCAGCTCATCCAGAGGACCTGAGTTAGGTTCCCAACACTCACATTAGGTGGTTCACAACTTAACTCTAAGAGATCTGACACTTTCTTCTGGCGTCTGTGCATAGCTACACTTATGTAGAAGACATAGGCACACACATAACACATAAATAAAGGTAAAAGTGTTCAGAAAAGAAAGATGACTATAAGAGAGGGAAGCAAGGAAGGAAGCAAAGTATCTAATAGATATGCACATATGGATATTTATGAGCTATGCTTAATGGCATATACCTGTAATCCTAGCTCTTGGGAGGCAGAGACAGGAGGATCAGGATGAGCCATGACTCAGCCTTGGCTACATACCTAGTACTCATCAAGTCTGAAGCCAGCCTAAGCTATATGAGACCATATCAAGAAAGTACTCCCTTCACGGAACTAGAAGGTATTCACCAGTGGACACCCAACTTGGATCAAGTCCTCCCTTCCTGAAACCGCCTCATGGCTCCATCTCACCCAGAGTCAACGCCAAAGTAGCTATGAACCTGAGCCATCTGCTTCCTGTGTCCGGCTGACCTCCCCACGCCCCTCTCTCTTTGCTCCTTTGTCTCCAGCCAACCGATCTAAATAACAAGACACATTCTCACCTCAGGACCTTCATGCCAGCCCTTCCAGGCCTCGGAAGAATCCCCTCCACTCCACGGGAGGTTGGCTCAGTGAGCTGAGTACAATGTCCCCCCGCCGCCCCCCGTCGTCCCCCCCCCGTGTCCCCCCCCCCGTGGCAGGCTGAGCCCCATGCCACAGTGAGAACAACCTAGAGCTATAGCCAATGCCCAGGATATGTGTTTTCAGTGATGGCGAGGGGAAAGCCAGTAAGGACATATTTGTGATTCTGTGAATATAAAATTCAAAACAGATGCGACCAATCTCTGCCCTCAGAGGTAGAGTGAAGGGCAGCGAAAGAAGACACTTGTCACCATGCCTGAGGGCCTGAGCTAGGTCTCTGAGTCCGACAAGGTGGATGGAGAGAAGTGATTCCGTGTGTTCTGGCGTGCACCCCGCCCCCAACACACACACACACACACACACACACACACACACACACACACACACACACGCAATGAAACAATAAATGTAATAATGAAAGAAGAAGTCAGAGTTATCGCGACCTTGGAGGAAGGGGAGTGGACTGAAAGGGTCCTGGGGGAACCCCCGGGGGCTGGAGATGGCTTTCTGGTGTGGAAGCTGGAACGGACGCGGACGCGAGGAGTGTTTACTTGGTGAACGTCCATGTAGCTGCTTATTCGTTCTTTTACTGCACCCCTGGAAAGAGACCATTCCCAGGCCCCAGCCTCCAACCTCCCATTACAAAGGGCCTTGCTGGCCTGTCCCCGAGTTGCTCAACATTTATCCCAATGCATGTTCCGTTCCAGACAGCTTCGTGGAGGTCGGAGCGGTGGGTGGGTGAACTCAAGCAATGAGAGAACTTGGGCAGTGCCGAGAGGATGAGGCTTTCTTGAGGCGCCAGGCGCTGGTTCTCGTTATCAGAGGGGATACTCTTGAAGCTAGAGTCCGAGTTTTCTCACTGCACCCCTCCCAGTCTCTTTCTCCGCAACGGGGTTAGGGTGGGGGTGGGGCACACCTCACAATTTATTTACATGAAGTTTTGTTTTATCAGCCTGTAGCCAAAAGACTCAACTTCGAATAGTGAATTTTCAGTCTGTTCTTCTTCTTTTGTACTAAAATGTTTATTTTAAGTCGCTTTGCAGTAGTGAGGGGGCTCAGTGAGCTTGCCGTCAAGCCCCATGACTTGATTTTGATACCCTGGACTCACAGGGTGGAAGGACAGAACTGGTTCCTGTGAGTTGTCTCCTAAACTCACACTTGCTCTGAGGCAGGTGCACCTGTGCGTGCGTGTGCGCGCACACACACACCACATTTAAAAATAAAGGGATAAAAGTCTTTTGCTTCCTGCCAGGACTTTGTGCATGTGAGTTCAAGAAATAAAAATGTTCTGTCTTCAGTTCTTTCTTGGCTATGAATACTTTTCATTTCCTGGTCATTACAAGAAATAATTTTGTCTTGTAAGAAAGGGAGGTACTTGGCAACCCCTGGGTTACCCTTGGAGATATTGGAAGGTGTGGTCAAGCTTAGGAAAAAAGCCCTCACTCTCTGTAGCTAGATAGGAATGCATCTCAGAGAACATGGGGTTGCAATGGAGGGCCAGGGCCAGACACAAGTGAGACAAGCGTGGACCCCACGGGGCTAGAAACAGGGAAAGTTTGAATGGCAGTAAAGTTAGAAAACAAGTGGAGTAGGTGTGTGGCTCAGTGTAGAGAGCCTGCCTAGAATCCCCCAGTGAGGGGCTGGGGTGTGGCTCAGTAGTAGAGCCCCTGCCTAGAATCCCCCAGTGAGGGGCTGGGGTGTGGCTCAGTGGTAGAGCCCCTGCCTAGAATCCCCCAGTGAGGGGCTGGGGTGTGGCTCAGTGGTAGAGTCACTGCCTAGAATCTCCCAGTGAGGGGCTGGGGGTGTGGCTCAGTGGTAGAGTGCTTGCCTAAAAAGCAGAAAGTTCTATTACCAACCCTGTCAAAAATAATAATAATAAAATAAACAAAAGGGCAGTGTGTATAGTGGCACAATCCTTCAGCGTCAGCACTAAGGCTGAGGCAGGATGATTCTTGAAAGTTTGAAATCAGTTTGGTTTAAATAATGAATCCAATTAACCTGAGTTTTAAGACATTGTCTTAAAAACCCAAGGCAGGGTGGAGAAATGGTCCAGGAGTTAAAGGTGCAAGCAGCTGTTCCCAAGGCCCCCAGCACTCACATGGTTGCTCACAAACATCTATAACTCCAGTTCCAGAGAATCTGACACCATCTTCTGGCCTCTGTGGACACACACGGTACACAGATATACATGCAGGCAAAATACCATACTCAAAAAAAAATTAAAAAAAAATCTCTGCACAACAAAACCCAAACTAGGCTAGGAATTCTAGTGGGGAGATGAGGAAGCAAGAGGATCAGGAGTTTCAAGGTCATCCTCACTAGAGCAAGTTCAAATATCTGCCCGCCCTTGATTCATTCTTTCCAAATAGTTACTGAGAACCCAGTCTTTGCTGCTAGACTCTGCAGAAACTGGAGAGGGTACGTAAGCAAGTTTGTGGGGTAGGGTGGCAAGGAGGCAACCAGCCATTCTCAGCTTCTGTACATAAAGGAAAGGCCAGGGCTTACTCTCAGTCCTGTGGGAGGGCAGAGAGGGGAGGGAGGGGCTGGGTGGTAGGTGTGGTCCTAGACGCCTGGACCAGTTGATGATTCTGCCTCAACTCAGGCCTAAACACAGGGTAGACAGCTAGCTACCACGACTGAGGGCTTCCTGGGTGCCCTTCCCATCTCTCGGGGTTGTAGGCAAACATGAAGGCAAGTTCATCTTTTTCTTCCTTACAGATAAGAGAACTGAGGTTTAGAAAGTCCAAGGCCCAAGCCAGATGGTGGTGGTGCACTCTTTTAATCCCAGCGCTAAAGAAGCAGAGGCAGGAGGATCTCTGTGAGTCTGAGGCCAGCCTGGTCTACAGAGAGAGTTCCAGGACAGCCAGGGCTACACAGAGAAATTCTTTCTCAAAAAAC
>PVIU01023689.1:0-26899 GCA_004026605.1 Ondatra zibethicus
CCCACTCCCCCAAGCTCTCCCCAGTCCTTCCCTTCTCCCTTCTCCTTCCCCCCTCCCCTTCCCTCACCCCCTGCCCCCACTCCTATCCCTGCCCCCATCCTTCCAACTTTTGCCAGGGGATCTTGTTTGCTTACAGTTTCCAGGAGGATCTATATATGTTTTTCTTTGGTTTCACCTTCCTATTTGGCTTCTCTAGGCTTGTGAGCTATAAGCTTAGTGTCCTTTGTTTATGGCTAGAGTCCACTATTGAGGGAGTACATACCATAATCGTCTTTTTTGGGTTTGAGTTACCTCACTCAGGATAGTGTTTTCTATTTGCATGCAAAATTCAAGATGTCATTGTTTTTTACTGCTAAGTAGTATCCTAATGTGTATATATTCCACACTTTCTTGATCCATTCTTCCATTGAGGGGCACCTAGGTTGTTTCCAGGTTCTGGCTATTACAAATAATGCTGCTATGAACATAGTTGCACAAATGCTTTTGTAGTATGATTGGGCTTCTCTTGGGTATATTCCCAAGAGTGGTATTGCTGGATCCTGAAGTAGGTTGATTCCCAATTTCCCGAGAAACCACCACACTGATTTCCAAAGAGGTTGCACAAGTTTGCATTCCCACCAGCAATGGATGAGTGTTCCCCTTACACCACATCCTCTCCAGCATAGGCAATCATTGGTGTTTTTGGTTTTAGCCATTCTAACAGGTGTAAGATGGTATCTCAAAGTTGTTTTGATTTGCATTTCCCTGATAGCTAAGGAAGTTGAACATGACCTTAAGTATCTTTTGGCCATGTGAACTTCTTCTGTTGAGAATTCTCTGTTCAGATCATTACCCCATTTTTAATTGGGGTATTTAGAATTCTAATGTCTAGTTTCTTGAGTTCTTTGTATATTTTGGAGATTAGGCCTTTGTCTGAATGTGGGATGCTTTTGACAGTGTCTTTTGCTTTACAGAAGCTTCTCAGTTTCAGGAGGTCCCATTTGTTCATTGTTGCTCTTATTGTCTGTGCCACTGGGGTTTTCCATAGGAAGTGGTCTCCTGTGCCCATGTATTGCAGGCTACTTCCCACTTTCTCTTCTATCAGGTACAGTGTGGTCGGATTTATATTGAGGTCTTTAATCCATTTGGACTTGAGTTTTGTGCATGGTGATAGATAAGGGTCTAATTTCATTCTCCTACAGGTTGATATCCAGTTATGCCAGCACCATTTGTTAAAAATGCTTTCATTCTTCCATTGTATAATTTTAGCTTCTTTGTCAAATATGAGGTGTTCATATGTTTGTGGATTAATATCCGGGTCTTCGATTCGATTCCATTGGTCAACATCTCTGTTTTTATGCCAATACCAAGCTGTTTTCATTACTGTAGCTCTGTAATAGAGTTTGAAATCAGGGATGGTAATGCCTCTGGCAGTTACTTTATTATACAGGATTGTTTTGGCTATCCTGGGTTTTTTGTTTTTCCATATAAAGTTAACTATTGTTCTCTCAAGGTCTATGAAGAATTTTGTTGGGATTTTGATGGGGATTGCATTGAATCTATAGATTGCCTTTGGTAGAATTGCCATTTTTACTATATTGATTCTACCAATCCAGGAGCATGGGAGATCCTTCCATTTTCTGGTATCCTCTTCGATTTCTTTCTTCAAGGTCTTAAAGTTCTTGTCAAATAGATCTTTCACTTCCTTGGTTAGTGTTACCCCAAGATACTTTATGCTATTTGTGGCTATCATGAAAGGCGATGTTTCTCTGATTTCCCTCTCTGTTTCTTTATCCTTTGTGTATAGGAGGGCTACTGAATTTTTTGAGTTGATCTTGTATCCTGAAACTTCACTGAAGTTATTTATCAGCTGTAGAAATTCTTTACCCTTTTTTTAAGCATCTCTTTATACTCTTCATTTTTTTAAGCCTACTATGTACCTTTATTTAACAGTGTGACCCATTTAGAGGTCTTTTATGCCTGAATCTGTCCTATTGTGAATCTGTAATTCTTTACTATCCAGGAGTACTTTTTAAAATGCTAAGCACTTTTCAAAAACTTAAGTTGCGCCATGTAGGGTAATATGGTACTGCCTGTTTTCTGCCTAGCCTAAACCCTAACTGTGCTGTTATTATGATAATTATGATAGTTTTTGTCTGAGATCAGCACAGTTCAGCATGGCAGAGCCGCTCCTGCCTCAGAGCCATTTGGTGCCCCTGAGTCGCGCACAGTTCCAGGCATGCAACAGTCCAAATTGCCATCAAGTAAGCCGTGGCATTTTAGTCACAAACCCCATTTAAATAATCTGTCTCCAGCAGGAGCCAGAGATGGCACTGGCAGCATAGCCCAGAAAGCCGGCATTTTAAAACTGCTGTGGCTTTCTTACTGCTGCAGCTGTTGAGTGAGGAAAAACACAGTGCCAGCAAACAGCAAAAACTTTGTTAAACTCTGTATTCTTTTCGAAGTTCTCTCAGGTTTTACATGGAGTCAGTCAACCACGTTGAGGGCACCAATCTGTAGTATGAGGAGCGGTGGCCCCATTCCACTGCCCGGCTAGCTTAAGCCCCCAAATAACCACGCAGAAATTGTATTAATTAAATTACTGCCTGGCCCATTATATCTAGCCTCTTCTTAGCCAACTCTCACTCTTGATCTAACCCATTTTTATTAATTTGTGTTTACCATGAGGTCATAGCTTACCGGGAAAGCTTCTAACCAGCATCAGTCTTGGGCAGGAGAACCATGGCATCTGCCACAGGGCCTTCTTCCCAGCATTCTGTTTTGTCTACTCCGCCTACCTGATTTCTGCCCTATCAAAAGGCCAAGGCAGTTTTCTTTATTCACCAGAACACAACACAAATACAAAAAACCTCCTACACCACTGTAGCACCTGGGGCTGTGAGATGCTCCACTCTATTTGTTCTGATGCGGTCTCCGACTCCGAACAGAACATTCTGCTTAAACAAGACTTGGCTCATTGGTGAATTAGTGTGGGCTATTTCACTAGAATTCTCTCACAAGTAAAAGAAACTCAGAGGAAACTGCCCTAAGCCACCAGGGAGCTCACTGATTTGCATACTTTGTAAGACTAGAGGCACAGGGCTTCAGGAACTACAGGATTGAGGGTACCACTAGGACTCTGTCCCTTTGCCCTTTAGCTTGTGATGCCTGTAGGAGTTTGAGTCCCCTCCCCCAGTCATTTAACACATTGACCCCGAGTTAGTGGTTAAGTTTGGGGGGCATGGTCTTGTTGGAGGAATGTGTCACTGGAGGTAGGTTTTGAGAATGAGAAACTTTCATGCCATTCTCAGTTTGCTCTCTCTGCTTCCTGCTGGTGACTTGAAGATGTGAGCCTTCAGCTTCCTGCCTTAGCTGCCAAACCTCTGCTCAGCCATCCGGCTCTTGTTTAGACAGAAGGGGGAGATAGCTAGATAGACGATGGATAGATGATAGATAGATAGATAGATAGATAGATAGATAGATAGATACCAGACAGACAGACAGATAGATAGATGATGGGTGGATGGATAGTAGATGCTGTGGGACAATGGTTTGTAGCCTGTCAATTGTAGTTTAATAAAATGCTGATTGGTCAGTAGCCAGGCAGGAAGTATAGGCGGGACAACCAGATAGGAAGTAGAGGTGGGTCGATGAGAACAGGAGAATTCTGGGAAGAGGAAATCTTGGTGTGCAGTCCTGACCTGGCCACAGAGCAAGTGAGATGTAACTGCATCACCGAAAAAGGTATCTAGCCACATGGCTAACATAGACAAGAATAATGAGCTAATATAAGTTATAAGAGTTAATAAGAAGCCTGAGCTAATGGGCCAATCAGTTTATAGTTAATGTAGACCTCTGTGATTTCTTTGGGGCTTAATGACTGTGGTAATCGGGCAGGACAGAAAACTCAGGCAACAGATAGATAGATAGATAGATAGATAGATAGATAGATAGATAGATAGATAGATAGAGGATAGATAGATAGATACATAGATAGATAGATAGATAATGGATAGATAGGTATTGTGGGAAAAGAACTCAGTGGAATCCAGGAAGAAGAGAGAATGAGGTACCATTTACTCCCCAGCTGTTCAGGGAAATTCCTCTTTAAGAATCTTTATTAACCTCCTAACACAATGGAAGTTAACCATTCCTCAAAAGGGAAAGAGTTTCATGATTAATTCAAGGTTGATTTTTCTGTGTCTTGCAACCAAAGTGTATAGTGTCTTCAGCAATAGGGCCTTGCTGTCTGCTTCAGGTGTGCAATCAAGAACGTGTGCCATCTGGGAGAGTCTAGGGCCTCATTGACCAATGGGGGGATATTA
The DNA here is from genome assembly GCA_004026605.1 of Ondatra zibethicus. Taxonomy (NCBI): domain Eukaryota; kingdom Metazoa; phylum Chordata; class Mammalia; order Rodentia; family Cricetidae; genus Ondatra; species Ondatra zibethicus. Next base: position 4,305 of record PVIU01023689.1, read on the forward strand.
AGTTCCTGGCTGAGTTTTTAATAGCTCATGCTTCTTGGAGCATCATTCTCAAGCAATGTGGAATGCCTCATTCAAACTTCTTTGTAAAATTACATCTATTCATTAGTTTAAATTTTAAAATAAAATGATACTAAGAGACTTTAAAGAAAATTTACTGGGTTTTCAGAAGACTTTCCCACGCATCCTTAGTTTTGCTTAATCTACTCCCTACCCCTTCTTTTCTCTCACCCGTGCCCATATTCCCAAGCTAAACCTTAAGCCTCTAGTATGGCCCTCACCCTTTCACATTGCATGTACTTTACTATCCTATCTTATTATATTTTATCTTTGAGTTGCAATATCATACGTTTCTACATAGCTTTTTTTGTATACTCCACATGCAAACTGTTGGGGGAGAAATAGTGTCAGGGGTCTTATCCATCTCTGGACCCTGCATGCCACAGTAAGGTTGTCCCTGGCAGGATGTGCGCAACAGTACAGTAGTGGCAAGAATGGCTATGGGGATAACCACTGTTCTCTTGATTGGATTCGAGGCTGGTCCCACAGAAAGGAATTTATACCTGGTACTATAAAAATGATCAAAACCCGTGGTTATGGAGGTCCTACACCCTGTTGTTATTTTGGTAAATGATCATGTTGTCAAATTTCCTTCTAAATTTTTGTATTTATGCCCGTAGATTTTGTTGTGCTGACCTCAACCTTGGTCAGAGGAGCCTTGTATTGCAGAGGGTGGTGGGTAATACCAATGACTGTTCCAAGAGCTAAGAATTTATGACTGTGAGCCTTCAGATGTAAATGGGATGTTTATATTGATCCTTCCACACCAAAGGAATAGGATGAGTTCTTTTTTTAAGCTTCAAAGCCTGCCTCCAGTGACATATTTCTTCCAACAAGGCCACAACTACCAAACATCATCACTGCTGTGGGAGCTCCTTCAGCCAATAGCCTTTAAGATACCAGCCCACTTGGGCGTGGTCTCTTATACTATAAATGCCAAGGTAAAGTGCACTCTCGCTTTCTTGCTTCTGGCTGCTGGATTTGGCTGCTGTTCCCTGTTCATGCAGATGACTGTGACTTGTGAGTCTACCCCTAAATAAATAACCCTTTATTATACTCAATTTTGAGCTAGTGTGGGATTTCTTTTTAGCATCCATCTTCACACTGCCAACTGGGAACCAAGTGTTCAAATGCCCAAGACTGTGGGAGACATTCTTATTCAAACAATCACATGCCACTTCATAGCCCCAAGTGCTTATGTCTATATCATAACACAGAAGGCATTAATCCAACTGCAAATGTTCCCATAGTCTTCCAGTCTTTGCACTTTAAAAGCCCCACTGTTGGGGTCCCCCACTGGAGCTACATCTGACGGGGCCCAGCCTCAGTGAGTTCATACATTCCAAGGTAGGGGGCATATGGACTAGAAATGTTAGGCAGGAAAAACAGGGATACAAAAGAAAAGGACAGAGACACAGAATAGAGTTGGGAGGGCAGCCCAGTGAACACTGAATTTGCTTGCATTTGTTTTCCATATGCTTTATATACTCCAATGCAGAATGGGGGAAGAGGAGATGGAAAAGACTGTTTTAGCATGCTACAGAGAACAGAGTACTTACCTTTTCAATACCTGTACTGCAGCAATACCCAAACCCAGAAGGACAAGCATCACACCTTCTAGCCCTATAACTGGTGTCAAAGGACTCGGATGGTTCTGCCCTTTTAAGTTGGTGGCCTGTATGTTATATACTTACCTCTCCACTCCCTGTAATCAGCTCTCCTTGGCAGATAGCCTATGGGTCTGGCATCTCCAACGTCTTAGAGTCTCCAGTGCAACCCAGGATTCACTTCCACAACTTCATGTGATTGTCTGTCCTGTTCTCCACGTGGGATCTCCCCCGTCACATGCTGTCTGGTCTCAGTGGCTGTCTGGAGTCATGGAAGAAGATTCCACAACCCCTTTCCTCCTGAAGCCCAGACAAACCTGAACTGAAGGGAAAAAGTACATCATAATCCTCCAACGTCTGCATACCACAGAGACTGTGAAAGGCCGGGGAACTGCTTCAGAATAACAGCATAAAGACACAATGGTGACCCATACCACAGAAGATTCTGGATTCTTCTCTGGGTCCAGGAAGAAATAGCTACAAATGAAACATTTGGAAAGTTAGCAGAATTTGGATATGAGCAGTGGACTAGGTAAGACAGTGTCAATGGCAAATTCCAATTTTGATGACCATATGATGGTCAGAAAATCCCCGGCTGGTCAGAACTCAGAGCCAGGGGATCGATGGCTTCTGTTTACGTCAACTGAACATATTGAAGCTCCTCAGCCAGAGTCCCTTGCTGCTGTTGAAACCAAGCTGCAGCAGGTCTCTTTTCTTCATGAGAATACAAAGAATTCAAAACTTCAGGAAACCCACTTCCAGGCTTTCAACTTGCTTCCAGTCTATTTAGTGTCTGAGAGTTTTCTTCAGGATGGGGCAGGGATGGGGCAGAAGACGCTGGTGACTTGACTGGATGGATCCCTTCTTCAGCCACGCCTTCGGATCTCTTGGCTCCAGCTATTCCCTTCTTTCAGCTGGTCTAAAGGCTGAAAACCCTCCAAGTTCTGAACCAGGTCTGACTAGTTTCTGTGAGGAGCTCTATCTAAATAGCCACATACCTGATGACTTAAGACATTTATTCTCCTGTTTCTGGAGCTGGAAATCCAAATAGCAGGATGTCACCAGGACCACCTACCCTTTGGTGGTCCCAGGGGACCCTCCTATTCCCTGGCCACTCCTTAGCCACATCATTCTGCTTTTGGCCTTCACCCTCACATGACTGAGTCTCTGAACTGTTCTATGTTCTTGACTCTTTAAGGGACGATTTAGCAGACTCCACGTCTACCATAACCCAGCATGCTTTCATCTGGATCCTTAACTAAGTACCTCTACAGAGTCTTATTTCTGAACACCACAGTCTTCTGAGATTTCAGGCGGGTGTGCCTGTGATGAGTTGGGTTATTATGTGACAGTTCAGGTTGTATAGAGTGGAGTAAAGTATAGAAACAATATTGCAACCCTTCCAGGGTGCTGTATCAGGCCGGTCCCACTTTGCGTTAACTGTTGTCGGCTCCTGTTAATATTCACTATATTTCTCCTCATTTATTTACCCGGCTTCTTTCTACTTAAAGAAAGGCTTCCCGATTTGAGTAACAGGAACCCCACAGAGCAGATTTGCAGCTTCTTCCAGAAGAAAATCTCCTCATTGGCAAAGAACTGGAGATAACCACTTCCTTCAAACGCGGCACAAGGCTTCATTGCCTCTGTCTTCCTGGAGTCTCCCTGGCTAATTTGAAAACCTCCAGTTTTGTCTTAAATCTCTCCTTGATTCTAGTTTTAAACATCATCATTGAGCTCATTCTCTCTGCCTGCTTCTTAGGATTCCTTCCTCTTTCTCTTCATTCGCTGCTTTTTTCTTTATTCCACAACCCACAGAGACAGTCAAGCCTTCCGTACCCCACCCTGTTTCCAGGACCCAGGTTCACTCATGATCCCCTGTGCTACCCTTCCAGGACCCAGGTTCACTCATGATCCCCGTGCTACCCTTCCAGGACCCAGGTTCACTCATGATCTCCTGTGCTACCCTTCCAGGACCCAGGTTCGCTAATGATACTGTGTGCTACCAGTGGATTTTCAGGAGTTCTGACAAAATAAATGGTTTACATGGCTCTCTGCTGAGGGAAGATATTGCCACAAAGCCCGTCAAGGTGTCCACTTGCTGGGCACTAGGGTCTGGAGGACTGTATTGTCACGTGACCCAGAAAGGCTCCACTTTTCTGTTTATCTCCATTCCGGCGATTTTGGCTCTAAGATAAAGAAATGTTAACGGGTTGCATCCTTCATCCGCTGAGGAAAACCCAGACTGTGTATTTTGAGTCCCGGTCAATTAGAACTCCTTGCCTAAAGGAATCAAACTTAACTACTTCCTTCTCTTTCAAGTTGTGAAGAAATTGTGACTTTCTTGGTGCACCTTTGCAATGGCCAGAAGACAACCTTGCTAATGGCAACCGCCAGGTGAGGCCCCCTCCCTGCTTCACTCCTGGTCTCTGGGAAGTAGTATAATCTCTCAGGTAGAGTTTGGTGAGGTTGCCTGCCGGGAACTCTTGCAGCTCTGGTGTTAGGCTGGGCACACATATCCCCGGTGTGGGCACAGGCAAAACCAACTTGTTTCCATTCTGGTTCAGGACTCTAGCTTTTGAAAGGGCAAAAAACGGAACCTCAGGATTTGATCTTTACAGGAAACAAACCCCCCTGAAATCTTGCCCAGAGAGGGTTTCCCCACCGGCTTATCCTTCTCTGTTTCCTTCTGTTTCGGTTTAAAAGGCAGCTTATGAAACACAAGGACAGGAAGCACGGTATGTAGATGTCTAGAGTCAGAGAAAGACACCTCCTATTGATTTTCACTGCCACCCTTAGCATGGCGACACCGGGCACCTGGCCCACCCACAGCCTTCAGGTGCTCACCTGTGATAACAACGTTGAAATCTAATTGGAAAGATGGAAGAAATGGCAAGCATCAAGTCCCCTGAATGCAGCCAGTGCTAATGGTACAGTAGCCCTCCGATCCAGCCTGTCACCTGACCCAGCCACCTTGGGATGGAAAAAGCCTGCGCTAGTACAGCCAGCCAGGCTGGTTCCTGCTCACCACACTTCCTGGAATCCTTACTCTCTTTTTGTGCTTGACTTCACTCTTCCTATGAGAGGGGAGGGCATGTCATCTCTCCCATCCCAACATTAGAGAGAAATCTTGAGGACAATACCCTCAGAGACTTTCCAGACAAAAAAACATTAAGCAAAGACTGCCATGGGATACTGAAGAACGTCTATAATACTGATTCTGAACCTGAGGGTCACAATTCCTTTGGCACACCTCTGTCTCCAAAAATATTTACATTATAATTCAAAACAGCAGCAGAAATTACAGTTATGGAAGTAGCAAAAATAAAATATTTTATGGTTGGGGGTCACTATGCCATGAGGAGCTGTATTGAAGCGTGGCAGCCTTAGGATGGTTGAGAATCACCGATCTGTAGGAAGCCTGTTTCCACTTAGCTGCAGCCTTAATAACAAGGGGGTGTGTGTGTGAACAGCTCTCAGCCTCAGCGAAGTGCACACTGGACAATTATTTCATCACAAGCTGAGAGCCAGCAGCTTGGTGTCTGGTATGGACCAACATTTGAAATACCTTTTTCTGGATCCCATTCACCTGAGTGTGAACGCTCTTAATGAAAGTCTCAAGAAGAAGTTACAAAGAATTTGTTTGTCCAGTTCCTTTTAACAATCTTTCCTAAAATAGGGGGTCATTCTTTCTGGAAATTCTTTTATGCAATATTCCAGTCAAATATGCAGTCAATATGGCCACACCTCTTCTTCCAGAATGTCCCCTGAAGTCAGATAATGAAGAACACACACCTCTTCTTCCAGAATGTCCCCTGAAGCCAGATAATGAAGAACACACACCTGGTGTAACAAGTGAGTACCAGAACGTTGGGGTTTCAGTTTTCTGGTACCCTTGACATGTAGAGTATATTTGTATTTTCAGCTCTGCCAAGAGACATGCACCCTTGAACTAGGTAGCACGGTCCTATAACAGATTGCTTAAGGAAGAGCAAATGCATTGTGTTACTTTGAAAGGCTAGAGCAAATATTTCCGAGGCCTTCCTCCAAAGATTCTTGGAAGAAGCATCCAACATTGCATGAGGAAAGACACACACACACACATGATGTGCTCTGCATCAGGGAAGTGCTCACTGGGGAGGGTGCAGGGAGCCTGTCAGAACCAGATCCTCAGTTGGGGCATCAAGGCAGAGCTGAGGCTGGGAAATGTTTTCTCCTTCGCAGGGGCCATGCTGAATCCCATGAGCCGCCTATGGAGTTAACGGGAACTTCTAACTCTGCGTGCAAACAAGTATCCAGGCAGAATTAAGTGAACAGGAAACGGCACGGGAAAATTAGCAAAGAACTATTGGTTTTTCTGAGTATAGAAGTAATACACATGGTGTTTGTACACAATGCAAACATTTCTCAGCCAGCCACCTCTTAACTGTTCTCTGATGTTTTCCTTTTTCTATTAAATCGTCTCTGTTTTTAATACCTTTTTATTTTATTTGTATGAGTATGTGTGTGTGTGTGTGTGTGTGTGTATGTACCACATGTGTGCAGGTGCCTGTGAAGGCCAGAAGAAGGTGTCAGATCCCTTAGAACTAGAGCTACAAGCCATTGTGAGCTACTCAATGTGTGCTAGCCAGTGGCCTTAACTGTTTTGTGTTTTTATAAAACTTTCATTTAATTTCCATGGTTTTTCAATTAATTAATTGTCTTATAGTATCCAAAGGCCACCTGCCTACCACACATGTCACACACCTGTACTTCTTTGAAGCCTAGAGTTTTGCCTATAAGGTTTGTTTGACTTCTGCACCCAGCCTGGCACTGTTGCTCAGCAATGGAAATTTGCCTGCCATCCACAAGGTGCTGAGTCTCATCCTCAAGACTCCAAAAGTATTGAAGTCAAACTAGTTTTAACATATTGCAGTCTACTTCGGAGTGTGTCCATATGTTTAAGTATAAAGTATAGAGCACATAGAGGTTGGAGAAATAGGTTTTTACCCATTAAAAACAGTTGCTGCTCTTCTAGAGGACCCGGGTTCAGGTCTTAGTACCCACACAGCAGTTCACAATCATGTGTAATTCACATATGGGGACCTGACACCCCCTTCTGGCCTCTGCAGGCACTAGGCACACATGTAGTGCAGAGACATACAAGCAGGCGAAGCACCCATACGCATAAAATAAAAATGAATACATCTTTAAGAATATGTTGCATATAAATGAAAATACAAGTAGGTAAATATAGCACACATAAATACAAAAAGAAATAGTACATAAAGGGCATTAAAAATAGAGTAGACCTATTTCTTCAGAATGAAATCTGGCACTTCCTGGCCTCTTTGAAGATTTACTTTCATGCCATTTAAACACATGTCTAAGAATTCCTTCACCGAATTTGAAATAGCACACTTAAAATACTCAATACGGCTGGAAGAAAACGTGATGTGCGCCGCTCCCCTTCGTGAGCATGCAGAGAGAGGAGCAGGGAGCAGAACAGCATCTATTTAGGGATCTCTTAACCGCAATCCCAGGAAATTGAAGAAATGCTCTCTTCCAAGACTAGCATTGCTCTGATGAGACTCCCTCTTGGTGCCACAAAGTATCAATTTCCAGGAAAAGGAAACTTACGGGTCTTGATCTTTCACTTCAAAATTCCATCCCTTAAACCTCAGGCCCTGACTGGCATCTTGTTGGCCTGTGAAAACAAGAGTCACAGTGTAGCAAAAGGAGACATGGGGCTGCTTGCAATAGTCTCCCATCCTTGTTTCCAGCATTGCTCTCGTCTGCTGCTGTATATAGTATGTGTCTAATAAAGCCATGCTTTCTCCCAGCACAGCTTTCCCAGTGGAATTAAATACATCAATATTTCATCACACAGTGTCAAAGTTCGTTCTGTGCTACTTGGCCCTGATTCAAGTGCCCACCATAGGGGACCTGCACTTGCATTCAGTCAACAGAAATACCCATGGGCAGAAAGCAGAGACAGCTTTCTACCCAGAAGGAATGTGTTCTACTGGTTAAGGAGTTATTTAAAGAAATGCCTCTGCCACATGACTTACCGAAGTCTTACACTCAATATTTAGTTCAATACTTTGTCTTTCACCCACAGATACTATATCATTGCCCTCAATGCAGACATCACCAAGGTAAGGTCATGAATTTTAAGCTGTCAAGTTCAACAGCATCTCATCAATGGGGAATGAGCAAGCTACTCACGCCAGCGCCCTGCAGGAAAAGGGAAGGGAGTATGAACAGGAAGGGCTCACCTGAGACTTCTAAGGCCACCTTCAAGAGCCTGATCTACAAGAGTCTACAGATCTGAGAAAGCCCTGAAAATCTATCCCGGGCCTTTTTGTGAACATTAGACCATGAGAACCTGAATCTTCACATATTCCCCATGTGACTATTTCTGTGTCTAGATTTCTTCTACTTATGGAGACTAGTCACGGATTTGAGCTAAAGTGGGTAATTTTCGGTCTATTTCTAGAGAAACTCTCATTTCCACAAACTGGAGGTTATGCCTTCACTGCCTTTTGGGGGACACAGTTCGGAGTAGGCTGCCTCCCCATGTGCTCCCTCACATTGATCACAGCGATGGCACTCTGTGTGCTTGGCTCTATGCCTGCTGTTCCTCTTTGATCCCCAGTCACAGACTTGCCTTTAGATCTTGCTGAATAGGTGAAAGTTCAAACACTGATTGTTCATATCCAGAAATCAGCCTCAGGATGCTGTTCCTGGCTGCCGTCTGCACTGCTACCACAGTGGGCCTCCCTGGATACTTCTAGGCCCTGAGTCTCCTGGCCACCTGGGGAGGTGGAGTTTCTCACGGTCTCCAGGGACACTTGGGCAGGTTTGGTCAGAAAGGCCTAATGTAGCAGAGATTAGGTTTAGCAACCTCATACCCAAATCTGCACTTACTGTTGTTGGCCAAACATTGGGAAACCTATACCACATCAGTGTGTTAGGTGTGTGCTCCAGAGGCCACAGTGAAAGCTGATGCTTTCTGCGCTGGAAATACCCAGGCAGCGCTGGAAAGATCCATTCTTGGGAACAATCAACATTCATTCATTATAGCTGTTTCCAGTCTTAAACAAACATCCTAATTCTTTGGCTCACTTGAATTTTTTATTTATAATGATTATTCTGTTTAAGTATCTATTAATATCTATGGCTGCACAACGAATTACTCAAAACACAGGAACATAAGACACAAATGTTCATTAACTCACTGGTGCTGTGGTGAGGAGGCCTGAAGCTCACGGGATGACTCTGTCTCAAGCCTTCCAGAGGCTTTGGTTGGACATTGGCCAGGATTGCAGACATCTATCAGCTAGAAGTAGGGAGGAGACTTCAGTTCCTCCTGTCCTGGACCTCTCCATGGAGCTGTTTGGGGGCCCCACTGGTGCTGCAGGTGGCTTCCTCCATCGCTAGTGACCCGTAACTAATGTAAGGATATCCGCATTGTGTTTTCCATCCTGGCCTTGGAAGCTATGCTCCATTATTTCTGTAAACAAATGAGCTCAAAGTAATGAGGAGACACGAGCAGGCAAGGTAACTGCCGGAGTGTGCGCGCATGATAAAATCACATCGTTCTCACGTGAAAGTCTCCAAGTTTTCGGAAAACCGGCACCTCGATATGGTTTTTACCAGGAAAGTGAGACTAGGAATGATTCCTTACTCTGTGCAACTAGTAAAGAGACCCACCTCACCAAAGCAAGGGCCATGTGACAGGACCGAGCCATTAAGAAACTCGCCACCCCTGGAACTTCAGAAAGGTCCCACCCATCACGTGCCCTGGAGCCCGAAGTCTCCAAAGCAGGTGATCTGACCCGTCTCAGGATTTGGGCAAACAGCTTACCTACCCGGCAGTTCCTGGACACGGTGAAGCCAGACAAAGACGGATCCTCAGACCCTGTCGGGTGTTCTCCTGTACTCTTGGCTATCGAGCTGAGCCACAGGGTTCACTGACGTCAGTCTCTCAGACCAGTAAGGGACGGCTCCAGCCATTCTGAGGTTGAAAGGACTCCAGCTTCTCATTCTCCGCCACTGACTTCTTCTGTTTGGTGCCACAACTCAGAAAGGGCTTTCTGTTGTGTCCAGCTGGACCCAGCCCCTTCATTATCCAGACACCTTCATTTCTTACTAGAACAATCGAATACTCACTCTAACAGGAATTAAGCCTGGCTTTAGAGTTACAGAAATTTAAAATGTGTGCTACTTCAGCATAGCCAATTCAGTCAACCGAAAAGCTCAGTTTGGAGGACCTGAAAATCAGGTCATACGCTTAGATGTCTGGTACACTGTGAAGCAATGGCATCTTTAGTTGGTGATAAAAGGATAAAATGCTCAATAAATGCTCTAAAACATTTCATCTTCCAAGTAGAAAAAGGGAAAAGTGGAATTCTTGCTGTGTGCCATCAAAACTAAATTCCAGATGGATTAGACTAGGATGGAGAAAATCAAGTTTTAAGTAGTGAAGGAACCTGTAGAATAATTTATATATGAGATTGGGGTAGGAACAAAACCTTAAACTAGATGTAAAATTATAAATTGTAAGAATCTTTGACAAGAGGGCTTATGCATGGAAGAGGATAGAAAGTTCCAGAAGCAACCGCTAAAGGCACAGGTGTTACAGCGTATGCTAGGAACGTGCTGAGGTATAACCAGGTGTTACAGTGTGTGATAAGAACGGCTGAGGTATATAAAAGCATCCAGAGTCTGCACAAATTGACTTAAAAGACACAAACACCAAATAGAATACTCAGAGAGTAGCTACAAACACACCAGAGAAGCAACCTGAAATTCAGGTAACAGCAAAATATTATTTTTATTCCTTATTCTGGAAATATCCGAGTAACAATTTTGTTGAATTTTCCTTATATACCATTGAACCTATTTTTTTTTCAAGTATTCAGTTCTATATTTGGTATATTTGCAGAGATGGTTAAACTCCATTGATGGAAGAATATTTTTGTTAGTGTCCAACAGGGTACTCATGTCCACTGACAGTGTCTCTCCATTCCTCCCTACCACCCACACAGAAAACACTAATCGACTTCTTGTTCCTATGAGTCGTCCTATTCTGGACATTTCCTATAAATGGAATCATAGCATTATGTCTTTTGTGACAGGCTTATTTCAGTTGACACAGTGTCTTTAAGGTTTGTGATGCATATCCACACTTTGTTGCCTTTTAAGATGGAATAATACTTTATTGTTTGGATATATCATTATTTATTCATCCTCCATCAGTGAGTAAGTATTTAGGTTGTTTTTACCATTGGCCATTAGAAATAATTCTTCTACGAGTATTCACATGCCAAGGTTTTGAAATAACGTGTTTTATTTTTTTTAGAGTATGCCACTAAAGTTGGTGGTATTTGCCAAAGTAGTTTGAGCATTTTACCTTCCAACCAATTTCTACAAAAACCTACTGCCATTGGTTGGTGTTTGCCTTTTCATAAGAGTCATTCCACAAAGCAAGTGGGTTCATAGTGCAGCTTGAGTTTCTGTTTCCCTAGTAACTAAGGATGTGGTGGATGAATAGCAGGTGTCATTTTCTTGGGAGAAATGTTCATTTGAATTCTTAGTTTCGTTTTTTTCTCACTTCAAAGCCAGCTTTAATTTTTAATTGAATGGGGACTACAAAAATACAGTTATATGTCTTTAGAGAACAGCAGAAACAAACAGTTGGGAAGATTTATGAAATGTTATCCTGTTGGAAATGTGATATACCAAAAGGACAATTAATTATTTTTCTTGGGACATTTTCTCTGGGTGATTTGTCCTTTTTCTTCAGATGTCTCATTTGTCCAGTGATCTTCAGATTCCTTAGCTGGATGCTTTCATTCTCCTGAAAATACAAAAACAAAACCCTGCCCCAACCCTAACTTTGGGGAGTTTCCCTTTTGGCAAGTTACATCTGATCTGGCATAACTGGATCTCAACCTGTAGAAGAATGAAAATAGATCCATATCTATTACCATGCACAAAACTCAAGTCCAAATGGATTAAAGACCTCAATATAAATCTGACCACACTGAACCTGATAGAAGAGAAAATGGGAAGTAGCCTGCAACACATGGGCACAGGAGACCACTTTCTATGTATAACCCCAGTATCACAGACAATAAGAGCAACAATGAATAAATGGCACCTCCTGAAACTGAGAAGCTTCTGTAAAGCAAAGGACACTGTCATTAAGACAAAAAGGCATCCTACTGAATGGGAATTCTTAGTTTTAAAACTCGGGATATATTTGTGGTGCAGAAAGAGGTCTTTATTTGTTCTGGAAAACAAATCAGTATCTTTGAGATGTAAGTGATGAGTTAATTGAGATATGAACATTTCTTCATACCCACAAGATGGGAGACATGAAAACTATTTGGAAGGCCCACAGAGAAATGGCTCATTTGAAGTCTCTTTGCTATGTGCCAACCATGTCCTACACAGTGGAGTAACTTGTCAATGTAGTTCAGAGCTGCAGGCCGTGACCAGATCTCAGTGTTGTTCCTTTCTGTTAGCAGTGTGTGCTCTTTCAGTTTTCCCTTCCTCTCACTGAGTCATTTTCATTGCTAAGTCCTTTCCTCCGTAAATGACCTCCTAATTTACAGTTTTCATATCTTGTTTTAAAAACCAGTTTCTATCCTCATGACAAAGGCTAGTTACTCTTTATGTTGTCCCTGCAGCTTCAAATTTTACTTTACACATTTCTTTTCTAAAGATTTATATTTTATTTACATGTATGTGTATATTTATCTGTGTGTCTTGTATGTGCATGTATGTGCAGGTACCCATGAAGGCCAGAAGAGGGCAGCAGATCCCCTGGAGCTGTGGTTCTGGGAAAATGGACTATCTGATATGGGTGCTGGGAACTGAACGCAGGAACAGTGTTCAGTCTTAAGTGCTGAGCCATCTCTCCAGTGTTCTGTTCCGTATACATAAAGAGAGCACATCACATAGCCTTACTGTAGCTCTGTCCACCCAAACTCCAAATTGGAAACAGTTCCAAGGCCTGTCAATAACAGAATGTAATGTGTGAGGCAAAGCCATTCAACGGGCTTCCACAGGGAGTTAACATGAATCAAGCTGAGCTAAGTGTGTCAGTCTGGGTAAAATGCAAGAAGACCTGCGGATGGCAAAGACAAGATGCAGACAACACTTTGGCAGGGCCTGGACAGTTACACCCTAAACCACATCTTCCCTGACTGGCTACATATCTCAGCCTCCTTTGCAACTCAATGTGCTGTGCTTTTGACGTATGGAGGAGGCAAGATAGATGGACCTATGTGAGTAGTCTCAGGTCCTGGCTAGGGAGCCTCCCAAGCCACCCTCTACCTCTTTGTTATAGGCTGACTTCTCTGGAACCTTGAGTTGTTAGCAGCCACCGTCCTGATGGGACTACAAAGAGAGCCCCATTTCCTCACCCCAGATCAGCTGTGCTCTCTGACCACTAGGAGTTAAACTTCCTGTATGATTCTTCTGCTTGCATGTTTCAGATGTGTGTAGTAGCTCATGAGAACAACAGTCAGCTGTCCTCAGCACTTTGACCCAGAACCAGCAGCCCAGGGATTGCACCACTCACCATGCGGTGGGTCCTCTCTCAAGAATCACTAAATGAGAAAACACCTTACATACAGACCTCATGGAGGCCTCTCCTCAGCAGAGGCCCCTTCCTCTCTGATGACTCTAGCTTGTGTCAAGCTGACACACCACACCAGCCAGTGCACCCACAATAAGGTTTCCCACACTTAGCACTGGGGTTTTCATGTCTTTTGGAGTGAGCATAGTCTACCCATGAAGTAGGCCCATGTCAAGATCCCTTAAAAGGTGTAATTATCTTAGAAAGTAGTGAGAATCCATAAGGGTTTTTATATACCCTTAGTTTCGGTTAACTTACCTCCAGCCTCTCTTCTCTCCTCAATCCTGCCTCCTCCCCATTTTAACTTTTAACTCCCAGTATCTCCTTTTACTTTAATAGTGTATTATACTATCTTCTCACCCTTCAGGTCCCCCCCCCCCACCATAGGCCTTTTCTATCTTCCTGACCTCTATAGATACCATAAACTAAGCACACGAATCTAGAAATTTGAAGCAAGGACCTACAAATAAGAAAACGTGTAATTTGTCTTCCTAGGCCTAGGCCACCTCATTTAGTGTGTATTTCTGTTCCACCCATTTCTCTTGTAAGTTTCAGTTTTCTTTACGATTGATTAAAATTCTGCTGTGTGTGTAGCACATACTCATCACCCATTCATGAGTTGACGGAACTCTAGGCTGATCTCATTTCCTAGCTATTGGGAGTAGAAAGGCAGCAAAGAAGAGTGTGTTAGTGTCTCCATGTGAGGATATGGCTCTTCAGGTGCCCCCAGAAGGGTTATAGCTGGACCACAAGGTGGTTTTTTTTTCTGGCGTTTGAGAAACCTCCATGTTTATTCCCACAGCGACTGTACCAGCTTACACCCCCCACTCACAGCAGATCAACATCCCCCTTCCACACATCCTCGTGGGCATCTGCTGCCTTTTGTTTTCTTGACAGCCGCTTTGACTGGGGTGAGTTAGAATTTCAGTGTAGTTTTAATTTGTGTTCCCCCGATGGCTAAGGATGGTGAACGCTTTTAAGAATTTTATTAGCCATTTGTATTTCTTCTTTAGAGAACTTCGTTTGGTTCCCTAGCTCATTTTCACTGGGCTGTTTATTTTCTTGATATTTCATTTCCTGAGAAGGTTCTCCCCTTCTCAGGCTGTCTGATCTCTTGATTGGCACTTTCCTTTGCTGCACTAAACCTTAATTCCTTGAGATTCTTAGTCAATTATTGGTCTTATTTCATGAGTGACTAGAGTCTGATTTGGAAAGCCTTTGCCTATGCCTATGTGTTCAAATGCATTCCCTTCCCTTTCTGACAGCAATTTCAGAGTCTCAGGTCTTCCATGGAAGTCCTTGATCTATTTGAAATCACTTTGGGGGGTGTTGAATGATGAAGACCTATTTTCATTCTTCTCTGTGTGGATGTCTTGTTTTTTTCCATACCATTTGTTGAAGGTGTTGTACTTTGTGCAGTATGCCTTTTTGTTATCTTCATGAAAATTCAGGTGGTTGTAACTGTGTGACCTTGTGTCTGGGTCCTCTATTCTATTTCACTAATCTATGTATTATCTGGTCCCTCTATTCTATTTCACTAATCTATATATTATCTGGTCCCTCTATTCTATTTTATTGATCTATGTATTATCTGGTCTCTCTATTCTATTTCACTAATCTATATATTATCTGGTCCCTCTATTCTATTTCACTAATCTATATATTATCTGGTCCCTCTATTCTATTTCACTAATCTATATGTTATCTGGTCCCTCTATTCTATTTTACTAATTTATATATTATCTGGTCCCTCTATTCTATTTCATTGATCTACGTATTATCTGGTCCCTCTATTCTATTTCATTGATCTATGTATTATCTGGTCCCTCTATTCTATTTCATTGATCTATGTATCTGTTTTTGTGCCAGTGCTGTTCTGCTATTGTTGTTGTTGTTATTTTAATTATTATTTCTTGAAATCAGGCGTTGATACTTCTAACAGCATTCTTTTTATTCAGGATGACTTTGCCTACCCAATGTCTGCTGTGCCTCCATATAAATATTTGGATTATTATTATTTTTATTTCTTTGAAGAATGTTACTATAACATTGATTGGGATTATACTGAATATGTAGATTTCTTTGAGTTACACACCCATTTTTATAAAATTGATTATTCTAGTACCCACTTGTTCCCCAGCTGCTAGTGCCATTTGGGAAGGTTGAGGTGGTACCACATTGCTTGAGAAAGTGCATCCCCAGGGGAAGGCTTTGTGGGTTACAAAGTCTTACCACATCCGGTTCACTCTCTTTGGTGCTCACAGTTTGAGAAGCGAGGTTTCTGCATCCTGCATTACTGCTTGCCATCCTGCCTGTACTCTTCCAGGAACTGTTAGTCCTCTAGAACCATAAGGCAAAAGCCAATTCCTCCTTAAGTTATGTTTGATCACATGGTCCAATCACAGCAACAGAAAAGTGAGTGATGCAGCTGTTCATCCACACATGCACACACAAACATGTCTTGTGAGCACACGTCTTGTGAGCACAGGCACAGACAGGCACACCTCTTCTCCTTCAGCACGCCTCAACCCTGGAGATTCTAGAGGGACAAAGGCTAGTCCTGTGGCTAGGACACCCATTCTCCCTTACACGTGCAAAAATCACCTGGGACTTTAGAACAAGGTCCACGTACGTGAAGCATAACTGCAAGATGGAACAATCCCATATAGGAGAAAAACAAACGGAAATATTTCCATGAGGGTATGACGATAGTCTCTCTAGGAGAGGCAATGAGTGAGGCAAGAGGCTCTAGGGGACTTAGACATGCCCAACCATGCTTCTGTAGCGCATGCTGGCCAGAGAAGGTATAAGGCAGAATGCAAAGCCTGCCCTCCCCACTCAACACATACCAAGACGCTCCTGAGCTCACAGTGGGCGTGCCACTCGAAGGGACATCCAGTGGCAGAAAGAGCAAGAGGGGACACTCTTCACTGTGAGACATGTAGCTATCACCCCATGAAGGGAGTCTGTGATGGCTGGATCTCCCACTCACTGGTGAGTGATGCTGAGCTCAGAAGATGTGTTAAAAACTGGGATTGTTTCCATGTTTGGGACCATGGTTTTATGGTTCTATTTTGGACTGCTGGGGCCCTTCCTTAAGGAAAGTGATGCATTCCTTTACCAGCGGCTGATGCGCCAAGCTGCCGCTGGGACTCTCCCTTCTGACTCAAGTCTCTCCTGGAGCACTGACATTGGCAAATACTCTTCCATATTCCCCTCCACTCTTCGGGTCACAGAGCTGTAGATAAACCACAAGCCTTTACAGGCTCCTGCCAATCAGCTTGTGTATCTTCCAATCAGTGGGGTTCAGTGAGTGTCACTGATAACCAAGTTACCAAAAAACTAAACACACATTAAACATTTTTGTTTGAGTTTCCATCTAATGTTTTTCCTTTGCAGGAACATTCATTGTGTTTATTTGATCACCCAACAAACATGGGTTAAAAAATGCATTTCATTATTCTTCTCAAAATGTTTCCAATTTAGAAGGACTCCTGCATTAATTATATAGAGAGTAACTGTGATAAAGCTGACCCTTGGTACCTTTGGAATATCAGGATATTCATGCATGCCACTATTGACAGAGGTTTCTGCCCCACCTGGTCCTGCAGCAGTTCAGTTCCAAAGAAACACACAGGGGCCTACATTAATTATAAACTGGTTGGCCTATTAGCTCAGTCTTTCTTATTAATTAATTATTACCTCTTACATTAACCCATAATTCTTATCTGTGTTAGTCACGTGGCTTGGTATCTTTATCAGCGAGGCATTCTCATCTTGCTTCCTCTGCATCTGGGTGATGACTGTAGAGTGAGCCTTTCCTCTTCCCAGAATTCTCCTAGTCTGGTCACCCCACTTATACTTCCTGCCTGGCTACTGGCCAATCAGCATTTTATTAAACAAGTACAAGAGACAAATCTTTACAGGGTACAAGACCATTGTTCCACAGCATGCCAAGACACTCAGGTCTTTTATATTAATCATTCCTGAATTACAGATAATACTCAATACAATACCACTAATATATAAATTGCTATTATTTTGTATTGTTTATGTAATAGATACTGGAAACATCTCCACACATTTAGATCAGACAGAATTTTGTTTTGTTTTGTTTTCAAGACAGGGTTTCTCTGTGGCTTTGGAGCCTGTCCTGGAATTAGCTCTTGTAGACCAGGCTGGCCTCAAACTCACAGAGATCCACCTGCCTCTGCCTCCCAAGTGCTGGCATGCGCCACCACTGCCCAGCCAGCCAGAATTTTTAAAAGAGAGAGAGAGAGGAGAGCACCTTGATCATGCCCTGGAAAAACATCTATATAATAATTAGTTACTGTAGCCCAGGGCTCTGGCCAATCAGAGGGAAACACTCCAAAGACACTCCTTTCTAGGGAAATGTAACAATGTAATTAACTGATGTTGCAACTGAGGCCTGAGCTGAGGCCAAAGGACCCACTAAGTCCTTAAAGACAGTTTCCAGTGGGGTTCCTGTTTGGACGGAGCCCTGATGCTCTGAAATTGTCAGCTTCTTCAAGCTTGCATTTTCATAGGCTTCCCAGAAACCATTGCATGTGCCCACTGGCATCATCAGGGAGCTCCTTCAGGCCCACATGACCTGCTCAAAATGTGTGCATTTATATTAATAAATTTTCTTCTTCGTGGAGAAGTAAAACACCAAGGGATTCTTTTTACTATTTTTTGTTTGTTTGTTTGTTTCTCAGTTTTAAAATTTGCCTAACATCTTGAGTCAAACAAGCCTAAGAATGAGGCAAACACAGAGCTGGTGGGAGAGGTGTTTTGTAACTTGTGGATCCAG
The DNA here is from genome assembly GCA_004026605.1 of Ondatra zibethicus. Taxonomy (NCBI): domain Eukaryota; kingdom Metazoa; phylum Chordata; class Mammalia; order Rodentia; family Cricetidae; genus Ondatra; species Ondatra zibethicus. The sequence continues at coordinate 22,411 of PVIU01023689.1, forward strand.
CCACGCACCTGCCTGCAATACCTGCCAGGCCAGTTGGGTATGTTGCTGGATCACTTTCTCCCTGCTCAGACCACATCATGACAAGAGACCTCACCAAGCAAAAACACTTGCCTCTCAGGGAGGAAGCAGCAAGACAAAAAAGAAGCCGGAAGCAACTCTCGCTATGAAGGGCACGCCTTACTCAGACCGTCCCACTAGGCTCCACCTCGGAAGGCTCCCACATCTCAGGAGCACTGCCCTTGGGGACTGCAATCAAGGCGTTAGCACATGGATCCCTGGATGACTTTCAACATCCAGATGAGAGCATCCTGTCCCCGCCCTAATCACCTCATATTCACGTCCACCCACTCCACCCCTAGGAGCCCAAACCAATAGTTAGAGTAGAAGTCTATATTTTTTGTTTGTTTGTTTCTCAGTTTTAAAATTTGCCTAACATTGTAAGTCAAACAAGCCTAAGAGTGAGGCAAACACAGAGCTGATGGGAGAGGTGTTTTGTAACTTGTGGATCCAGCCATGCACCGCGCACCTCAAAACTGTGAGCCAGACCAAAGCCCCTCTCCTTTACAAGTTATCATTTCAGGTGATTCATGAGAGTGACAGAAAGCTGAATGGTTTGCTGATTTTAAGAACATGTCCAGATACAAAATCAAGGATGTTCTGTTAGTTTAAGCAGCCTGTCTACTCTAAAATAGCACCAAAAATATTCAATGATTGTCTTCACAGCAGGGCCTCTGCTAAAGCCTGCATCACGCATGGTACATGCTTTATGAGCATGACCAGTTCACACCCTAGGAGAAATACTGACTTCCAATGCGGAGGTAACAGGTTGCCTTCCTCCATAGACTCTGCATCTGAAGTTATCTTTGCCTTCAAGTGGCTGAACAAAATAAGGTTGATGAAGAAGACTGGAGAGGCCTGAAAGCCGATGATGTGGGGGCGGGAGAGTATCTTAGCTACTGTTCTGTTACTGTGAAGAGACACCGCTGGTCAAAGAAACTCACAGAAGAAAACATTTACCTGGGGGCTTGCTCAATTCCTGACCATCATGGCAGGGAGTGTGATGGGAGGCAGGCAAGTTGGAGCAGTATCTGTTAGGTCACACCTGGTCCATGAGATGGAGGTGGAGAAACCAAAAACAGAATCTGGGATAAATCTCTGAAACCTCAAAGCGCCCCTCCAGCGACACACCTCTCCAACAGACCACACCCAATTGTTCCTAAACAGCCCACCAACTCAGGACCAAGCATCCAAACGTGTAAGCCTATGGGGGCCATTCTTACTCAAACCATTGGCCCATGCTCCTTCCTGTCCGCTCAGTCATCCTTGCCACCGTGTTTTGTCATTGCTCCACATTGTAAGATAAGGGTGACCCATACTCAAGAGGACACGTGGCAAGGCAACAGGCAGAGAGAACACATCCAAAGTCACTTAGAGAGATGGGAAAAACTCTCACCCACAGTTTGGCTGTGACTCAGGACACCACTCAGGCATCTACCAGGAAGATCAGGGAAAGTTTGGTACTTACTCCGTAGCAAGGTTCCACGGCAAGCGTAAGGCGGGCCCTCAGATGACAGAATTAGTCAGCTGAGTAACAAAAGGTATTGTTTTGTACTTACTGTGGTAGAGGATGGTCGTGGCACTTGGGCAGGGGTGAGTGACATTTGAACTTGTCATCAACTCTGATGGAGAGAGACCGGGACTGTGAGGTAAAGAAGATGAATGAGGGGTAGGTGGGGACAGAGCTCAGTGGGTGAATATCGCCGTGTATTCATGAAAACCAGAGTTTAATCCCCAGAGCCATGCAAAAATGTCAGGTGTTGTATTTTTAGCATGACTGGATTCCATGGTCCTTCTCTGGCTGATCAGCCAGCACAGCACAGTCAGCAAGTTCCCAGCAATGAGAGACGCTGCAGCAGGAAAGCAAGGCAGACAATACCCTGAGAAGCAGTATCTGAAGCTGACTGCCAGCACATGCACACACACACACACGCACACACACACACACACCCACTCCCTCACACACATGTAAACATGCACAGACATGTATACACTCACATATACACACACATAATCATGCAAACACATACACATAAACATGTACCCACTCCCCCATACATGTTAACAAGCACAGACATGTACATACTCACACATATACACACACATAATACACACACAATCATGCAAACACATTACACATAAACATGTACCCACTCTCCCCACACATGTGAACACAAACAGACATGTACATACTCACACATACACAGACACACAATATATGTATACACACATATACATACACACATGCACACAAACATGTTCCCATTCTCCCCATACATGTGAACTTGCACAGATATGTATACACTCACACATACATACACATGAACATATACATGCAAACACATACACATACAAAACTGTCTGGGATCCACATGGAACTCGAATCTCAAGTGCTCCCCAAATGTTATGGGTAGAAGACTTGGTCCCTGGTAGAAGACTTGGTCCCTGGATGCTGGTACTATTGGAACTTTTGGAGGTGGGAAGAAGTGGGTGAGTGGGGTACATCTTTCCAAGATGTGTTTCACCCTGGCTTTCCCTCTTCCTCCCTCCTGTCCACCGGGACTGAGTAGCCTCTTCTGCTCCCTGCCCACAGTGAGGCGTCCTGCTCCCCACAGACCCTGCAACAGCCAGTTAGCCATGGCCAGAAACCTCGGAAACTCTGGGCACAAGTGAACCGTTCCACCTTTGATTGTTTACCTCATGCATTTGCTGCAGCAGTGGAAAGTAACTGACCCATGTCATCCCCTTCTGATAGTTCATGGGGAGAGTGCAGTGGTTGTGCTGCGGCAGTGGAGGGCCATTGGTGCAGAAAGAGACGCAGGCAGAGGTGAGCTGCAGGAGTGGCTGCTCACCGGCCCAGTGTCAGGACCCTCCTGGACAGAGAAACATACAAATGCAGGCATCTCCACATTTACTCCAAATGTTACTTCCTTCGGTGAAGAGCAGAGACAAAAATATTGACAATGAAACAAAACAAAACAAAAACAAAAACATTCTAGGGGCTGGAGAGCCAACTCAGTTAGAAAAGTGTAAAGATCTGGGTTCAAACCCTGGACCCCACATAAGAATGCTGGGCATGGTGGTAGGTGTCTGTGATTCCGGAGCTGGAGAAGTGGAGCCAGCCAGCCAGATTCCTGGGGCTCGCTGATCAGTTGGCCAAGTCATCAAGTTCCAGATAAAAGTGAAAAAAAATCTTTTAAAGGTAGATGGTATTCTGAGGAATGCCACTCAGCATCGACCTCTGGCTTCCTCCCGCATGAGCACACATGGGTGCACGTGTGCACACACCCATGCACTTTGGCTCACATACACACATGAGAGAGAGAGAAAAAAGACCAAGGGAGGGAGAGAGATAGACCCAGAGAGAAACAGAGACAGAGAGGGACAGAGAGAAAGAAAGAGACCAAAATTGAGACAGAGAGACACAGACAGTCTGAGAGACACACAGACACACACAGCGACAGAGTGTCTCTAAGTCTGGCTTTCACGCTGAGGGTGTAATGTTCTAAACCTTAGATGAAGCATCACCAAGAAGATGATTCCTAAGAAGAATTTTCCACAGTGGAAGGAAAAGAGGGGAGGGGAAAATGTCAAAAGAATTAGATAAAAGTTTTCCAACACATGGCTGTCTAGGGCTGGCAATGGAAGAACAAGAAAAACCGTGTCTCCTCGTTCCCTGTGCTTCTGCCTCTCCTCTCCTTGTGAAACATTCCATATACAAATGTTGCTCCAGTTAAAAATGCCCCTGAGGATGGGAATCCAGGGACGTGGGACCCTCTCTACAGGTATGCAGGCATGACATCTGGGCCAAGTCTGTGCCCAGGTTCATCCATAGAATTCGGTTCTTTCCCCCCTGAAGCACAGACACTGTAATTGCCCTCTTGTTACAGAGCAAAGAAAGGGGGGCGCCCTTTCCACGTGAGGCCCACGAGGAAGCCAGAGCTGGTTGTTAGGGTGAGCTGCAGGTTCCCGGCAGTGGGCTCACACTCACCTCGAAGGGCTCAGCCAGAAATCACTTTGGCTTGACACTTTCTTTACGATGTTGGTTGTGTAACTCACCTCTGTGTTTCTTCAAGGTTGTTGTCTGACTAGTGCAAGTTCACCAACCCATAAACAGAAAGGACACAAAATTCAACAACTGATATAGGACATGCAGCTAAGGTGCCCTGTCTTCCTCACCTGGGCATCCCCGGAGAGCTAGAGGGCTCTGCAGAGATTGCACACAGTAGGTCTGAAAAAACTCTTCTAGGAGCCTGGCTCATTTTTATTTTCTCCTCTTTCTCCACTCTTTTTCTTTCTTTGAAGCACTTTAAAAAATTCCAATGCAACCTGGTCAACAGGAAAGGTGCTGACTTAAACCACATTTTTGGTACTCTGTAAAAGCTAAATAAGAATAATTGGGTGTTTTGTGTGTGTTTGTGTGTGTGTGTGT
>PVIU01023690.1:0-26789 GCA_004026605.1 Ondatra zibethicus
CCTCCCTCCCTCCCTCCCTCCCTTCCTTCCTCCCTTCCTTCCTTCTTTTCTTTTGCCTCTGATGAAATATCTCTGATATCTTCCCCAGAATCCTTTATAACGAAGGCCTGAATTTTGGACATGAGGCTGAACTGATAGCGTGTTTGCCCAGCATGCACGAATCCTTGGGTTTAATCCCTAGTACTAAGTAAACTCAGTGTGGTAGTACATACCTACAATACTAGCACCTGGACAGTGGGCAAAGGGGGATCAGGAGTTCAGTATTAGCCTGAGTTACTTGGAATCTAAAACTTAAGCAAATGTAACTTTAAAAAAAAATGAGGGTCTGGGCTACTGACCATTTCTAGTCTCTTACTATGTGAAACACTGTGATCCTGTTGTTCAATTTTAGGTCTTGCTTTTATGGATATTGAATAAATCATAGTATTCTTCATTATAAAGTTCTATGGGCTGGTGAAGATAAGAAATCTCCTGTGGTATATTTCCCTTGGCAGGGGAAATACTGCTTTCAAAAGAAACCATTTTGATTTCAGGGAAGATAACTTGACAGGTATCACTACAATCAGAGGGAATATGCCTTGTTCCCTGTAATTAGATATTATTCTTTCTTTCCTTGGTCGGAAGCCTCAGGACCATACAGACTGCAGGGGAGTGTACTTGGAAAATGCCATCCAAGACTTCCTCTGCCTCTGCCATCCCTCTGCTTCATTCTTCCTCCAGTAAGCCTCATTAGCTACTCAACTGCTCTCCTTCATGGTCAACCCTTCAACTTTGCAATCTTGTAAAGCAATAAAAGAAAACTCAATTGGAAAAAAGTTTCCAACAGACACAGAACATTCAGAACACACAATGGTTTAACAGATTTTTTTTTCTTCTGCTAACAGTTCATTGATGATAGTTCTGTGAGCAAGACTTCTGGGTAGCTTTCTTTCTTCCCTAGCTCCTCCATTCCAAGCGTCATCCTCTCCTTTCCGAGTCTGCTCATCTCTGAGTTATAATCTTTTCCTGACTCCATGGATTGCTCCTCTCCTTGATGATTTACTTAGTCACCACCACATACAAAACCCTCTGTTATTTTGTGTATAGCATTTCAAAGATTAAAAAACATTTGAATTTAATCCTCAAGGAACTCATATTCCAGTCACGTTAATTTAACTTCTCATAACCACTAGTGTTGGGGATGTGCTACACACATGTGCAACCAAACCCCAAGGCAACATGCTTTAGTAGCACAGATCAATGTTTTTTAAAACAAGAAACTACAGCCCATTAGATCACAGACTCAATTAGGCCATGACTAACATTAAAAAAGCATAATTTAAATAGAAAATATTGGAGTGACTAACATGCAAGGATAGATTGTTTCTTTAATTTCAATTTAAATTATATCTATGGTGCATTTGTATGTATATGAGAGAAAGGAAGAAAGAAAGAAAGAAAGAGAGTAAATATGCATAACAGAACGTGTTGGAATTGTGCACCTTACTCAAAACTTGAAACACTAGCTTATAAGGACCACATGAAGACATACTTTTCAGACATGCCATGCATTTGTCAGTGAAGATCTGGATTCAACTGGTGTGTAGTGGAGCTGGAGAGTCCCTGTTTGAAAGGCTCTGGAGTGCTATTACTGCTGGTAGATTGCTAAAAGGAGACACTGTCTCCAGGGAGACCCCAGGTAGTTCCTCTAAGTACTCCTTTGTGAGTTCAGTGCTGACAAGGACCAAGGAGGTAGCAAGGTCTTCCCTGTGCTGGCTTTTCGCTTTCAGTTGACAGCCCCGGCACTTTCCCAGGCGCTGCTGCTGTCCAGCTCCCAGGTGGTGCTGAACTCAAGAGCCTACACACATCAGAGCAGTCCTGCAAAGGTGTCGCTACTGCTCCGCTATGACCTCCTGGGTCTTCATGGTGACTTGTTACCTCTCTCCATTGAGTTCACTTCTCTTTAGGATTTGCTGACCTCCCACTTCTTCCAGGAAGCTTTTCTTAAACCCAGGGAGAACCCTCTCCCTCCTCATCCCCATCTCTCTTTTAACACACCCTTTTGCTTATGTCTCTTTACAGTATTGTTGAACATAAATTGTGCTCTGGAAAAACCAGATTGGCGGCCGGAAACCAAAACGGGGCCTAGCCAAACTGAACACAGAGGGCAGGGTCGGGCCCTTTGTCTTCTCTGAGCCTGAATTTCTTCATTATGATGATGGACACTGGAGGAGATGGTCTCTAAGAAATACACATGGTGCCCAGCAAACGGTGCTCATTTCACTAATTTTGATTCCTTATAGGTACCATTTTCTATTCCCTCTTTTGTTTCCTTCATATGATCGTGTTTCTTGTTAGCAGTAAACTATTACCAATCTTTTGAATTGGCTTCTAATTTTTAAATTCTCCCACAGTTGGTTGGTTTTGTTTTGTGTCATTTTCCTACTCTTACCAGGAAAGAACCTCATTTTATAGCTGAGGGAAAGAGGCTCAGGAGGGCTTGACTGAAGGGTTTGCAGAGCCCAGAAGACATCCAACCAACTACAGAGATGTGTGGACTCCTCAGTGGTGTCCGCTCAGAGTTGGGACTCTCCAACTATGAGCCAGTTGATTGGAGGGTGTCAGGCCCATCTTGCAAGTCAATTCCCTTCTCTTTGGAAGGAGGAGCCCCTTGGAGTCTGTTGGTTAACGGGAAAAGTGCTTACTCTGGGAGGAAGGCGGGGCAAGCCGGAACAAGCTGTCCCTGGGAACCTGCAGGCTCCCTCACTCCGTTTCAGAACCCCATTCTCCTCGGGGGAGACAGGAGAGAATTCCAAGGGAATTGGATACGGTTCCTTCGGCGGAGACAGTGGAGACACGCAGCTGCTTAGGGGCTGATCCTGCCTGCGGAGCGGGGCGCTCCTCCCCACCCCCATTCCCCTGGGTTTCACTCGGGCTCTTTGCAAAGGGGGAGGGCCCTGCGCACCCCCCTTCTTTGAGTGCAGGCTAGAGCGCAGCCCTGCGCCCTCTGGAGCCCCGGCAGCTTGTCCTCCGCCGAGCGGGGGTGCGGGCTGTCCCCGCCGCCCCCATACTAGGCTCGCCCTCGCTCCCTCTTTCCAGATCCGCCAGCCGGAGCGCGCACACCGGGGCTCCCGCACGTGGGCGCGCGGGAGGCGGCGGCCGCTGCTGCCCGAGCCCAAGCCGGAGCAGGGCAGATCGCCCTCCATGCTGCGGGAGCTGCGGCCGCTTCGCGCTCACCCTCTCTCCCCAGCTGAGCACTGCGAGCGGGCGAAGCAGCGGAGGGGAACCGGACGGTGACGCGAGTGGCGCAGAAGGCTGAAGCGACCCGGGTTCTGAGCGAAGGGCGCCCGCTTCCCAGGAGCAGGCAGCCTGGTTGGGTCGCTCGCCCTAGGCTCCTGCCAGTGCTGAGGGCTCCGGGCGGTACGATGTTTCTGCGCTGCTTCTAGGCGGTGGCCGGGGACACCTTCTGCAGCCACTCGGCCCTCACCGGCCGTCCCCAATTACCTTCCACCCGCAAGTCCTCGGATCACTCCCGGAGGACTCGTCGGGCCACCCGGGGCGGAGCCGGCGCCAAGTCCGAAGTCTGTCCCCAGCACAGTCAACTTCCCCGGGAGCCTCTCGGCCCGCTGCAGCCTGCGCCAGCCCCGGGAGCGATGCGCCCCCAGCCGGGCGGCGCGCCCTCTGCCAACTCGCCACCCATGGGATCCACTGCCCTCGGCCGCCCCGCTAGGAGCGCGTAGCTCTCGCAGTGTGGCCCAGAAGAGGAGTCAGAAACACTAAGGGGGTTCGCAGACCCTGCGTGCACCAAACTGCTGGGAACCCCTGAAGGGGAAACCTCTGTATTGAGGGTGAGTAGCCCGCTGGTGGTGGTGTTCCCCCCCCCCAAGATATCAGTTTGCAGGAATGCGGGCCAGACGCCAGAAAGTTAGGTCTTCTGCACCTATCCTGGGATTGGCAGCGGAGCAAAACATTGGTTCCTTAACCCGATTGCTTTCTTTACTAAAACCAAGGAAGAGCACCCTTCCCAAGGAGAAGCGGGGGCTTTTGAGAACAGGTCACAGACTATTCCCCATCAACTGACCATTGGGGCTTTTCAGCTTGCTTGCGCGTCCTGCAAGCAAGTATAAGCGCTTGGAGATCCGCTGCTTCTGGGGCGCTGGAAGATGATGGGCAACCCCCAGTTCCTAGGAAGACCCTAAGTGTACTTCGTTAAAGAGAAATGACTGCTGGAATACTAAGAGAGAATGTGGAAAAGTCGGTTGGGGTACGAAAGAAAGGGAGCAAGGGAGAAGAGGGAGAGAGAGCTAAGAGGGAGGGGTCAGAAGAGGTGGCTGGAGGAAGTGACAGGAGTGAGTTATTTCTTGCTACTGAATCGAGCATGGGGGTACTTTTTACATGATGAAGGTTTGCAGCACGCTGATACAGGGCAGGCCGACCTAAACCAACAGGTGGCTTAGGCATGCTTCCTGTAGTTGGGTTCCTGTAGGGGAACCACTCGCTCTCCCACGGGGCCCTGGCTGGCTCAGTCGACTTGCATGATAACATTTGAGCATGGGCAAGGAAATGGGCTTTCTGAGCGCCAGCCCAATTTGGGCTGTGGGAGGCATCCAAATGCCTCCTGTAGGAAAACAGCAGCTCCTTTGTGTGTCTGGCTGAGGTTTCAACATACAGGCATCTGAGGGGCCTTTCAACTGGGCGACTTGGACTTGTCTGTTCCTTGGACTTGAGCCCTGACTTTCTCCCTTGGTCCCTGGTGGCGGGTATTCTGCTTCCCAAGGCTAGGCTGAGAGCCAAATCTCACTTTTGCTGTTCTGTACTCCAGTGGTAGGAGGGGAGAGGGGAGCATTTACAGAACACCAGGAGCCTTGCTGGAGTACATTCTTTACCTGCCTCCCTTGTACTTTTATGCTGAAACTTTGACACGGATGGGTGTGAGTGTATGCATTGTATGTGCAAGTGAATGTGTGGACAAGTTGAGCTGGGTAGAAGAAATTGGAGGAAGGGAGGGAAGGAGAGAGAGAGGGAGGGAGGGAGGGAGGGAGGAAGGGAGGGAGAGAGAGCATTGATGCTGCCTAGACTTGGGAGAGGATATTTGTGCTTTCACTTTTCCTCTGAAGCCACCATCCTTCTGGTCTTTCTAGTGGAAGTGCTGTTAGCACTCCACAATAGCATCTACAGAAAGTATGCAATGTCTTGGTCACAGCCTGCCCACGACATATAGTATAGGCCAACCACCCCTGACGGTGTGTGTGTGTGTGTGTGGGACTTTGAAAAGGCAGAATTTAGAGTGAAAAGTGAGGCTGGAAATCAGACAGAGTGCATATCCTTATATGTATCTGGAGGGGGCATCAGTCTGAGCCTGCATCCATAGCAGGCTCTCAGCTTTTACTTGATTTGTGTTAAAGAATGTTAGCTGAATGGTTCTGAGAATCGGTGGAGATGTGAGAAGGAAAACCTGTCCTAATATACACTTAGGAGACTCTGCCACCAGGCTTTAATGAGAACTTTGAACTCTAGAATAAAGTGGCAGGCATCCTAAAATGCGAAAGAACCCTCAACCATTAACACTGGGACCTATATTTTCCTTCCAGAAGAAGGTCTTGGTATTAGGGCTCTTTGGGCTTGCTGCATCTCTAAGTGTTTTTGTATTTCAGCAGGTAGTCTAAGTTTAGTTTTCCACTGGGTGAGAGCCCTCCTCGCTCTGGGTCTCTGTCTGGGGATTGCTCATAGTTATTAAATAATGAAGTGTCAGGCTTGACTTTCAGCATACACTTGCTGATTAGCATGAGACCCATGTTTTTTCCGTGACATTGGGACTTTCATGCTGGGTGGGGAGTCTGCCTCTGGGGTGTCAAAAAGATAAAAGGACGGCAAAGTATTATGGATGACGAGGATACACAGAGAAATGTAAGGCAAAATCAAAAAAAGCAAAACCAGGGAGATGCAGATAGAGAGCCGTGAGAGCAAATGCAAGGGGAGTGGGATGGATACAGAGACAGAGATAGAGAAAATGTGGACAAAAATCATAGGGTACCAGGACAACTTATTAGAGAGAAAAGGAAGGAAAGGAAGGGCAAAGGAATAGAGGATAAAACAATAGAATAATACCCTGGAGAGTGGAACACCCAGGTAGGAAAAACAGGAGACACAGGGATTGGATGCACATGCCTTTTGTATCTAATTTATATTAACCCAATACCATTCTAAGGAAGTTGACATAACCTGTAGCCCTTTGTGGTCACCCCTTGGTTCGTGTGTTTCTTTGAGGAGGTATGGATGATTCAGAAATCATATACTGTCTAGGAACACAGCTGCAGGGAAGGTGGTCAGATATGGGGAAACTGGATTCTTGGTAAATACACAGATGTGCAAGTGCAGTTGTCTTCACCGCCTCCTCCTCCCAAAAGAAATGAAACCCACAGGACAGAAGAATGGGAGCCCAGGAACCTTTGACTGTGCCACTGATGATGTGTCCTCTATTCATATAAGAGTAGAGGCTTTGGGAAAGGCAAGTGATGGGGCCTCCTCATTCCTCTGAGAGTGTGGTCCAGTGGAGACAGGGATGGACACGTTTAATGAATATTTCAATAGATGCTAAAGAAGGTCATCGCTGGGCTCTCCTCTGAAAAACACAATGTAGACCTCTAATGCCCTTCTCTTATTTGTTCCTTTATTTTCTCTTGGGAGATACGACTAACACATCCTTCTTGTATCACATCCTCCCCAGAAGAGCTTATTTCTTGTGAATATCTCTTGAGAAAAGGACAAGCCCAAGGAAGCACTCAGCCAGAGTTACCTTTCCATGAGCCTCATTAATCACAGGAACTCCAGGGGACAGTAGACAGGCTTCTCTGGTTGACCTTGCTAGGGGTGTTTGTAACTAAGGGATACTGGACAGTCAGCGGGGCCCCATTCTAGCCACTCCTGATAAACAATTAGCCCGTTTGGTGCAAAAACCAATGCCACGGGTACTGTTACTATCATTTGCATTTCATGGTGGAGGAATCTGAGACTTACTGACATTCTATAACTTTTTCCAGAAAAACACATCTTTAGCTGTGGTTCAGTTAGAAGGTAGAAGTGCTGATGTTTTGAGCCCACATTTTGGTTGACTTAATCATGAGATCGCCATTAGAGATCAGATTAGCTCCTACCCTATTTGCACAGATGAAGTCACTGTAGAGATTTTTCCCAAGCACTCCTACACTTTACCAGTTGAGGGGTAAAAGTGGCTGAAGAAATTGAGGGATGATGTGCCAGAAAGCCCAGAGCCATCAAATGCCAAATTGAGACTTTTACCCAGTATCTGGAGTTTCAGTAGCTCTAGCTGACCAGTGATTACTCTGTGTAGTACTAGGCACCAAGGTCATATAAACCTCTTAGTCAAAATGTAAGTAAGTTCCTGGACCCTCCTAGAGGCTCACTGAATTAAAACTTTAGGGCAGAGAGCCCAGAAATCTGTATTTTTAGTCCATGCCCCAAGCCTACATCTGCACTGTACCATTTGCCCCAGTTATTCACAGCTCTTGGATTCTCACATTGTGGAGCCCTTCCAGACAGCTTCAGGAGATCTTTAAGTCCCTCCTGCTTCAAGAAAATTTAAATACACAAAACAGTGGACTCTACATAGTTGGTTGCTGATCAACCACATAAACAAACAGATCAGCTCACTTAAAAATATCTGTGACGGCTCTTTGAGAAGTGTCACAAACATGTGGATCTTTATTACATTTGTATTTTTTAATCTTGTACCAACTTGAAAAACATGTATCAGTGCTGGTATTTGTATTAATACTTGACCCAAAGATGACATCAAGAGTGAGGCCAAGGGTAAATATCAGGCTGTCTCCCAGTTTAGCAGGGCGAGTTACAATCTGAGAAACATGCCCTCATCAACAGGATGGCCATTCCCTCTGAACAGATCGCTGCCTCATTCTGCAGGTAAAAAGGAGCCGTCACCCACACTCTGTCTCTTTCTGGCCCACTTAAATTGTTTTTCTCGGTGACCTCAACATCTTTTCTCTTCTGTTTCATTGAAATATGGCCAAAGGTGCCAGACGTCTTGTCCGACAAACTATTTTGTCATCTCTCCCTTTTCAGGTCCAAATTTATCTTTTGAATCTGTTGCTTTTAACCCTGACCTCTTATTCAAGGGTGGTAATTGAGCCTTGGGTAGCTGTGATAAGCAACTGTGTGGAACATGTATTTTAGATAGCTGTAGTCATTTGTGAATAGAATGCAAAACAGAGAATCATTTATATTTACAGTGTCTGCATCCTTAATATGCTGGCCCTCATTTTCCTATTTCAGTGCTGAAACTGTTGAGAGTTTTGCATAGCAGTGGAGAAATAGAAGATGGCTAAAATTTGGGCACTTGAGTAGGGACAACTTGGGGTAAAGCCCACCTCCAGCTTGCTTGCTTATACTATGTTGTCTTGTTTATTAACTTTGCCAAACTTCTTTTTTTTTCCCCTGGAAGTTGAGACAATTGTAGGCTTCCAAGCCTTACCCTCTTATGTGGCAAAGGTGACCCAGCAAAGGCCTGGTGTTGCTCTAGCTAGCAGTGTCTGGCTCCAACTGAACACCAGCCACATGCCAGGCTCTGTTTAAACAAGGGTAGAAGTATCAACAAGGAGCTTAAGCCACATGTCTGGGTACTACAAAGTCTAAAATTCTGAACTTACATCTTTCCACATACCCTTCTGCTGCATTGATACAAATGTTTGCTCCTTTCTTAAATCTTAAGGCTGAGTGCTGATTTGTCTCTCCATAAAACCCACAGTGGAGACTGTCCTACAGGGCAGGGGCGATCTTTTGAGACTTTTGGATGCTTGCTAAGTGGTTCAATGATCTCCAAACAGATACTTTGAGTTCCCAAGCATTGTCAGGGATTAGTCTCTCCTGTCATTTTTTGGCTGAATTGTTAAAGCACAGATACTCTTTCTTTGGTGGGGATTCTACTATGACCCCTGCCCCCTCCCCATCTCAGGATTGGGTTAGATGCTACAAAGTGGTGCTCAATTGAAATGGTAGTATACTTCACTTCTTTGTACTTGAAACTGAGCCTATATATAAAATTTACCTACCTGTACTTACTAGAAGTTGTTCTGGAAGCTGTAGAGCCATGTCTGGCATGCAGAAAGTGTTGAACATATTTTTGAATTGTTGAATTGTTAAGTGAATTTGAGCTCATTCTGTGTGGCCTGGAAAAAGTGGCTGTTGCCCTTTACCACCAAAAGAAGAACCATCCAAACACTGGGACCCATATATGCAATGTGTCCCACAAGACACTTTTCTTTACCTAGAAGAATCAGAGGCAGGGGTTGGGTGGGAGTAATAATGTCAGCTGGTGATTAACTTTGGTGGTAGCTTTGGGCGAGTTCCATTCTGATGCTGCTTAAGATGTAATTAGAAGGGACATTCTGATTTATAAGTTAATGTGATTTTACCTGTACTTTTAATTAGTTTCTCAGAAAGACACTGTTGTTTCTGAGCTCAAAAGTTTTAGAAATTAATAGACTTCTGGAATGATAATGGAGTTTGGAGATATCTGGCCTTAGCAGCTTGAAGGAGAAAGGAGGAAACTGAGGCTCAGCAAAGGGAAGGAACTTGCCTGAGGCTTCCCAGCAAGGTAGCATCAGATTCAGTGTGAGAGTCAGTGCTTCCTGGCTGCTAGCCCAGGACTCTTAATGGACAGCTGAGGATGATTAACACATCTGTGGCCAGCTGCTCACTTGCACTGACTGGATGCATGTGAACGTGGCAATCCATACAGCCTACTCCCTGCAAAATTCTAAGATAAAACTCTGTAGAAAGGAACTGGGCAAACAGGTCTAAAAGCCTTTTCCCAATGTAGACTCCAAATGTTGAAGAGGCTCATGAGAGACCTTTTTGGCAGATGCTGTTGGTGATGCCTTACTGACTTGCTGGACTCACAATCTGCAAAGAGGGAACAGACAGGGACCTTCCTATGCTGGCCATGTCTGTGGTACCTGAACAATTGGAGATGTATAGCCTTTTGTTTTCAAGCTCCTGATACCTGGCCTTACATGGGAAGCAGGCACTTGGAACCATTCTCTCTACCTGCAGGATGCTGTAGGGTATGACTAAGGATGTAGGTTATGAATCAGCTTAAATGCATCCTTAGACACAGAAATGTGTGCAGTGTACTGGGATATTGTTAACACACAAATCTTTATCACACCATGTCGATATTATGGAGACAGTAAGACACAGATCATTGATGCGATATATTGTGAATGATCCTCTGAAAACATTATAATCAGTGCTGACAAGTCAGAGGAAATATCTCAACCTAGCACCTCCCCTGCATCCCAAAAGCCTTGCCACACTAACCCACAGTAACTAACAGGTCTGTAATTATTCAAAGGGAAGAGGCATGCATGGTAATTCTCCTTGTCTCTCCACCGCAATCAATCTGGAGCTTTAGTGCTATTTTTGCTTTGCTACCTAAGGGTTAGCTCTAAGGGGTTATCACCTTTCTGCCTCCCCAATAACAGAAAAAAAATGATTCCTTTACTACCTTGCATAATTCCCTAACTGCCTTCCATCCATTACAGGCTAATTCTTTGGGATTTAATTTAGCATTCTCTCTGGTCTTATGAGGAAATGTAAAGTTTTCTAAGTGGGATATTACAACCATCTGGACCTTGCACCTCACCCCACGTCTTTGCAGAGGCCTTTTAGCAGGCACTGAAGATAAATTCTACCTGCTCTGTCAGCGCCAGCTGCCGAAGCTTCCACTTCTGGTCCTTCTGTCACTTGTTGTGTGCTTTGTTCGCCAACATGGTTCTAAGCTCTGTAGGTGTGTTTTTCTCATTCCACATACCAAGCAACACAGTTTTGTAGGTACATGTATGAGGATTAGCAACACACTTATATGTGGCAGAGGAGAGGGCTCATGTGGTAAAGTGGGTGGGTGGTGCAGAAACAGATGGACCCGAGTTTGAATCTTTAGCACCCATATAAAACTGGATGTGATGAAGTTTATCTCTAGCTCTAGCCCTCGGAGAGTGGAGAGAGACAGATCGCGTGGTTAGGCTGGCTAGGCACTTTAGGCCGTTGGAGAGCTCCAGATTTAGTGAGAGATGTCTCAAAAATGAAAGGTGGGAAAGTAAAGGATAGCACCATGCATTGACCTCTGGCTTCTGCACGTATGAACATGTGCACCCTGATACAGACAGACAGAGAGAGAGACCATATAGATCATAGGAACTAGCATAGAATGACAATGTAGAGGAACAGTGACATCTCTCCCTTTACCTTTGTCCCAGACGATAAACCCGCTGAGTTGGATATGTAGTGAACACAAAGGAAACAGCCCAAATAGAGTTAATCCTCCAGGCTGGAGAAAGTAGACTTGTGGTTAATCTTCACTGCTGTAACCAGAAGAACAAGTATTTAAATTCAAATTTTAAGTTTTCAAACCTTACAAGCTAGTACTAGTTCAATTATTCAGAAATTTACTAGCTTTAAAGCCTGGAGACTGCCTATTTCCATGGCTTTCAGACATCTATGACATATATTGTGAAGCATATTTTATATTGTTATTTAGTACACACACCCAGAAAAGTTAACAAATATTCTTAAAGTAGGCTATGTGCCATGTAAATATCTCTTCTATGTTTTCTCACCCATGGCACAAATAGACATATATGATATATGCAGAAATAATAAAAGCCAGCTAATATTTACCAAGACTAAAAGGTTATAATCTCATATTCCAGTCCATATTTTAAATTTCCCACATGACTTAAGGAGTTGTTGGTATGACTGTGCTAGTCAGTTTGTGTCATTGTGACAAACTCCCTGAGAAAGCACACTTCCAAGGAGGAAATGGTTATTTTTGCTTAGGGTTTCCAGAAGTTTTAGTCCTTGATGGGTTGGACCTTTGGCTTTTGAGTCTGTGATGGAGATTGGGGGATGGTGCAAAGATGTTCCCTTCAGAACCAGGATGTAAAAGAGATATCGTTCTCACTTCTCCTTTGTAGACACATCCCAATGACCCAACTTCCTCTAAGTGAGTCCCCTTCTTAAAGGTACCAGCAATGGAACCATGGTCTTGGGGCTTACCTACTAATACATAGGGCTTTGGACGATATTTCAGATACAAGTCATAAGATACATATTTTGGAAAGTGTTGTCATCTGATGCTATAGACTTTTACAGGTGGCGGGAGAAAGTGAAACCCAGAGAGAATCCCTACTTCTCTGTTCAGGATCACCTGACAAGGTAGGGGTGGACGTGATTAGAGTCAAGGTTCTCAAACCTATGAGTGACAGTGCCCTCAGTTATGGACTCTAGCCATTCATTAGCTTCAGACTGACAGTAGGTTAGTTTCATCAATTGCTCATGTATCTGTCTTTTCATTTGGCTTTGACTGCCACTGTCCTAATGTGTGGTTTATTTTATGAAGTTGTACTGACAGAGTTCATATTTGATATATGGGTTTGGACATATATGTTTGTTCATTTTATATTGCTGTAACTGAACGTCACATACTATATAATTTGTAGAGAAGTTTATTTAAGTTAGAGTTCAGAGTCCATCATTCCAAGAGCTTAACCCCAGAGCACTTGGTATCTTTTTTTTTTTTTTTTTTTTTTGTGTGTGTGTGTGTGTGTGTGTTTTATTATGGTCATAAACATCACATGGCAAGACAGAGTGAACAAACCCAAGAAATTTCCCTTAGCAAGGCGTAGAATAGATTTTTTTCATGAAGGCAGTGTCCTGTGAGCCAGTCACCTTCCAGAGATCACACCTCCCAACACTACTGCCCTGGGGAATAAGTTTCAAAAGAGGAAATTGGAGTGCATTTAAAGACTATATTTGTATTCGTACTTTTTATTTTATTTTTTTCCATTTTATTGTAGAAAATAGATTTTTTTTTTCTCATACTTTAGATCCTTATTCTGGTTTCCCTTTTCTCGACTCCTCCAAATTTCTCCCCACTACCCCTCTCTTCTGGATCTGTTGAGGAATATTTGTTTAACTATGTAAAGATATGTTGCAATTTTTTATGTTGCAGAACATTTGTTTAGTTATGTAAAGATGTTTGCATTTGTTTAATTATGTAAGGATGTGTTGCTGCTTTACCTTGCCTGCCTAAAGCACCTGATTAGTCTACTAAAAAGTTGTACAGCTAATAGCAAGGCAGGAGGTATAGTGGAATTCCCATGCAGGGAAAGTAAATAGGAGGAGGAATTTAGGCTTGAAAAAGGAAGAAAGAAAAGAAAAGGAAGTAGTGGAACAAACCTAAGGCAGAACATTCATAACTAATAATTAGTTGCCATGTCTTTATTGGGGAGCTGGTTGGTGGTCCAAAGAAAATTCCAAAGATCAACCCTTTATGTCTCTCATTAGAAAACAAATAGGATACTAAGGGATGCCTAAGAAATAGATAAAACAAAAACTAACACATTCAAATAGGACAAAGCAAACAGAAGGGAAAAAGCCTATGAGAAAGCATAGTAAAGAGACCCACTTCTTTGCCAGCTTAGGTATTCAATAAAAACACTAAACTGGAAGCCATGATACACCCACAAAGGACCTATAGGGTAAAAAGAGGGGAGAAAAAATAAAAATAAAATAAGAATAATAAGATAGAAATTTAAAAAAGAAAAATCCCCGCTATGACATGATGAGACAAGGAACTTTAAAGATGACATTGAGCTTGTTTCTACTGCTGCGCACACAGCCTACCCTTAAGAGTAGTTTGTTCCCTAGTGAGACTCCATTAGAGAAAACCAAATGTTCCTTCCTTCCTTCCTTTCTTCCTTCCTTCCTTTCTTTCTTTCCTTCCTTCCTTCCTTTCTTTTTTGTTTTGTTTTTGAGACAGAGTTTCTCTGTGGCTTGGGAACCTATCCTGGAGCTAGCTCTTGAGGACCAGGATGGTCTCAAACTCAGAGATCCGCCTGCCTCTGCCTTCCCGAGTGCTGGGATTAAAGGTGTGCGCCACCACTGCCTGGCAGAAAACCAAGTTTTCATTTGCAAGTGGTTATCAATTAGAGGCTGCTTCTGGGTTAAGGATGGAAGCATGCGTCCTCTTCTCCTTTCAGCTCTAGGATCTGTCTGATGCAGACCTGTGTGGGTCCTGTGTATGCTGCCTCAGTCTCTGAGTTCATACGAGCTTTGATACTGTTAATTTAGAGGGCCTTGTCTCCTTGGTTTCCTCTACATCCTCTGGCTCTTCTGCAAGGTTCCCTGAGCCCTGAGGGGAGGGGATGTGATTGGGACATACCACTTAGGGCTGAGTGTCCTAAGGAAGGAGATTGTTCTAGCTATTGGCATAATGTCTGGCTGTGGGTCTCTGTATGTGTTCCCATGGGATGAATGAGGAAGCCTCTCAGATGATGGTTGAACATGATCACATATTCCTTTCTGGGTCAGGAATACCTCACTCAGATGATTTTTTTTCTAGCTCCATCCATTTACCTGCGATGTGGTACATTTACATAAAGGAGCATTACTCAGTCATATAAAAAATGAAATCTGCATGCCTTCTTAAGAAATTGTGCCATCCAGATTATTGGCTGTGAGACTCTGGGCTACATCACATATTTGACTTCTTTAAAATAGCTGTTACAACTGGCACTGCCCTGCTGGGTCCTCTGGTACTGCGTTCTTGACAACACGGAATGTATTGACTTTTTCATGCTTGCCTTCATGATAGATGGGCTATGGCAGGGATATTATTATTTTGTCTTATAGTAATTTTTGTTTGAAAATTTTATACATGTATGCAATTTGTCTCAATGTTTCTAATTCTACTCCTCACCCTCAGTTCTTTCCTGTAAAAACATCTCCTTCCTAACTTCTTCATATTCTCTTTTGAAACCATATATCACTGATGACAATCAGTGAAGCCTGTCTGCACAGGGTGTGTGTGTGTGTGTGTGTGTGTGTGTGTGTGTGTGTGTGTGATTCAGAAAATTTACTGGTGGCCTCCATCTCAAAGTAAAGCAATTCCCTCCTTCCTCAGGACCCAGCAACTGCTCGTCTAGAGGTAGAGCCTCCATAGCCCCTTTCCTAATCAGTCATGTTGGGATTTTTCAGCTTGCTTGGACTTCTGCAGGTAACCATAGCCTCTGTGAGTTCATGAGTGCAACAGATATGTCATGTCCCATGGACAGCATATCATAACACACTCTTATATCTCTGCCATCCCCTCCCCCACAGTGTTCCCTGAGCCTTGGTGGGGTGTAGCTTACTATAAATTGTTACAAGGAGAGGGCCCTTTGTTTGTCCCACCCTGGCTAGCTTACACTCAAAATAATTGTATTAATTAAATTACTGCTTGGTTCATTATCTCTAGCCTCTTATTGGCTAACTCTCAATCTTGATTTAACCCATTTCTATTAATCTGTGTTCACCACGAGGTCCTGGCTTACTGGGAAAGATTTAGCATGTCTGACCTGGCGTCTCCATGGCGGCTCTCTGACTCTGCTTTCTTCCTCCCAGAATTCAGTTCTGTCTTCTCCACCTACCTAAGTTCTGCCCTATCACCAGGCCCAAAGCAGTTTCTTCATTAACCAATGAAAGCAACACAAATACAGAAGGACCTTCTACACCAATAAATGCTCTGTGTATGCTGCCTCAGTCTCTGTGAGCTCACATGTACTTTGGTCCTGTTGATTTAGAGGGCCTGGTTTTCTTCATGTCCTCCATCACCTCTGGCTTTTATTCTCTTCCTACTACCTCCTCCCTCTTCTACAGGGTTTACTGAACCCTGAGAGGGGGATTTAGTGGAGTGTTTAGGGCTGAGTCTTCCAAGATCTCTCACACTCTGTTTAATGTCTGGCTGTGGGTTTCTGTATTTGTTCCCCTCTGCTTCAGGAGGAAGCTTCTGTGCTGTTTCCTCTCTTGGTATGTGTGTGTGTGTGTTTGTGTACATGCATGTGTGATTGCAGGTGCCTATGGAGGCCAGCATTAGCTTCATCCAGAGCAAACTGAGGATAGTAAACCATTGTGAGTAACTGAGGAGTAAGCTGGATGTTGCCCAGCAGGTGTCGGCTGGGAGAGCTTTCTTCATAGAAGGAAGAGTGAGGAAAGAGGTGGGTGTTACGCTCTGTGCTTCGCATGTGAGAACCAACAGGGAAAATAGTGGGGATGAGAGTGGAGGAGTACTGAAAAGCATGCGGATCCCAGGAGGGAGCTGCAGTGGTCCAGAGCAGAGTTATGCAATAAACACAAAACCCTGCATCATCTCAACTGCCCAGGCCTCATTTTGTGGATGGTGTAGTAAAGAAGCTTACATGGCTATTATTTTAAAAAATGCATTTCTGTTACTGAACTCAGTAGTTTTCAGTGAAATTCTTTTGCCTATTAATCCTGCTGAGATTATGAGAGGCACTGATATGTCCCCTGTGAACAAGTATTTCATGGCTGAAGAAATGCAGGAGAACCCAACCTCACTAGCCTGTGAGTGGAAGGTAATAGCAGGGATTGAGGCAGGCATAGGGAGACTACTAGGCAGAGCGCTCAGTGAAAGTGAATTTCCAATCAGTTGAGAATTTTCATACCGCCAAAGTAGTAGGAAATTGCACTTTATATTTAAAGTTATAGGCTGTTATCATTTTAAAAATCAGTTTGTTTGATCAAAGCAGGAGGCTGAAATTACACAGTGTGGAGAATTAACACACTCTCCCCATCCTACTTATAGAACCTTCTCCTATGATTTTCCCAGCATTCCCTCCACTCTCACAAAGAGAGAGCTAGAGAGAGACTGAACACACATGCTGGAAGTGCATTAATCTATTTTTGTTGAATAAAATATACACCCTTAATAGCAAAAGTGAACCTTAAATCCTACCAATACTTTCAGTTCCAGATGTGATGAAGACTATTTTAGGGTACATATATGTATCCAGTGCCACTTAATTTCAAGAAAATATTTATGTTGAATGATTTTTATGTGTGCATTTATTTCTGTTAAAGAAAACTGCGGCAATGGAAAATAGTATCCGGACAGTTTTCTCTTTCAGATGCAAGCATCGCTCAGAGTGGAATCCTTTTTGTACTCAAATTGGGCCTGCCAGCTCTAAAGAGGGCAGTTGAGATAATATGATAAACTGGCCCGTGTGTTCAATCTTAGCTCATCAAGGCTGCGTCAGAGCTGACATTTCCGTACAGTGTGACTTGATGCTCTGATTACAAATTGGTCTTGAGCTGCCAGAGGCTTTGTAATTGCATTCTCTGAGGGATTGTGCTTGTATCATTAGGTCTGTTTTGGTTTTG
Organism: Ondatra zibethicus; assembly: GCA_004026605.1. NCBI lineage: Eukaryota > Metazoa > Chordata > Mammalia > Rodentia > Cricetidae > Ondatra > Ondatra zibethicus. The sequence goes on from PVIU01023690.1 coordinate 17,236, forward strand.
AAACCCGGAGGAAGAAATATGTTCCTGATTCCCTTCTCTTGTTTCAGACTGTAACAGAAACTGACATTCATCCAGAAAAAGATGTAACTTATTATGTGAAAAATTAAAGCCTTTTTTATCTCCCTCTGAGACAAAGTTGATAACATTGTTTTGTCCTTCTGGGTCTTAGAGGTTTCAAATAACTTAAATTAAGAATTTTAAGAAGAGCAGGGTTGAGGGTGTAGCTCAGTAGGTAGGGTGCTTGTTTAACATTCATGAAGCCCTGGCCTCCATTCCTACCAGCATGCTTACCTGGTGTGGTGCTGCAAGCCTGTAATCCTGATGAAGGCAAGAGAATCAAAGTTCAGTGCCATTTTCTACTCCACAGTGAGCTCCAGGCCAGCCTGGGATACACAAGACCCTGTCTCAACAAAATATTAAAATAAGGATATCATTGTGCATTTATATTTCTTAACATTTGATATAGTAAGTAGATGAATCATTGTGGAAAAGTGAAAATATATAGTTCTATAACTTTTGTACTTTCATTAAATAATTGTCTTGAAATGTATGTAGTATTGTGTGCATGTTCATGGATGCAGGCACATGCAGTATGTGTGCTGGCACATGTGTGCTGTGGCGGCATATGTGTAGGGATCAGAGGGCAACTCTTAAGGGTTGATTCTTTCCTGTCTTTACCTGGGTTCTGGGGATGTAACTCAGATTATCAGGCTTGTGTGGCAAGTACTTCTATTCATTCAGTCATCTCACCAGCCAATATTCAATAATTCTATGTTTAATTTACTTTTGTAAACTTTATACACGGTGAGATTGATAGTAATCATTTTTTTTGATCAATGACCTTTTATGCATGTGGTCCTGGGGAATACCTCTGGAGAGTCTAGATAGAGTATATACTGCTCAGAGTAGATTGAGACTAATAAACACTGTATGTAATTAAGATTTAAAGTATTAATATAGGTTTGAAACTGAGGATTCGGCAACTGAAGTTGTCAGCTCTATTTGAAGAAAAACAAACTGGTTTTACATTCAAGCACCTCGACAGCCATTGCGGAGAACTTTGCCTCTGATCATCAACGTGCCAAATGAGGGGTTCTTTAGCAAACACTGGAGGGGTGTCCTATAATTCAGTCCTAGCGTGGTCTACTTAGGATAATATCTGATCTTCAGACTCTGCCCCACCAGTCCTTAACCCCCAACCCCATTCATATCTGCACATCTACAGTATCAGGTTGTGACCCATATTCTAGACTTCTCTTTAAATTCAGTTAATTTGCTTACAGTGATGAATATGTGTATGTACATGCACACAACACACATGCACATATGCTAAACTTGTTTACTGATTTATTATAAATATCCCAGATTACAGAGGATGTAGGTGAACCAGTGAACAGACTGATAAAAGATGCTCTAACATGCTGTGTTGGGTAAAAGCACATGGGGTTTCCAGACTCTTTCCCTGGGTACTACCCTCTTGGTACCTCCTTTTGTTCAGCATTGCAGAACCTCTCTAAAACTAGTGCTTTGGGGCATCTTTATTTCATAGAATTAATGATAAAGTCATTGATTTTATTTTAACCTGCCTGCCTTCAGAGGTGAGAGGTGTGGGATTAGATATTCAACCTCAAGAATCTGGTCTATTGCCCTGGATGTGAGTCCCTAACTTGAGTTATCCAGAAGCCTAACAAGGATTATTACCTCAGAAACCAGGTTCTGGAGCTATTCCTGATATTTCTATGGTATAAGGATTCATGAAGGCCTTGAGAGAGCCCTTATATGCAAACATACTCTCCTAGCATATTTGTCTACAGGGCCTTATAAACTCAAACCATGAGGCAAACAACACATATTGAGTAGAGTAGTACATTTGGGCAATGCTTCCAATGTTCTACCAGAGAGTCAGTGTTACAGGACCACGGATGCAGAAAATTCAGCCTGACTGTTTGTAAAGTCAAGATCAGTGTATTGCAACTGTCCAGATCACAGGTGATTCTGTTTTGTTTTCGTTTTTGTTTTCATTGCTAGATTTGGAGGAAAGAGGGGAAAATTTCATCTACACTACATTAATACTTCAAAAAATCCTGAAACCTTAAAGTAAAACCCAAATGGAGTGGTGCTGAGCCAGTAGCAACTGAGAAAGGTAGAAACCATTCAGACTACAAATTACCATGTAGAAATGCAACTACCCATTCATATCAGCCTTGAGAAAGAACTTGTGAGACAAAAATCAAGGGAGCTGAGCCCAGGAGCCCTAAACACATGCCTGAAAAATGGTCAAGGGTCCCCTGCTTAGTGACTTCCACTTCAAGCAAAAGCAGGCGCAAATCTCTCTCTGGAAAAAGCTTCCTGTGAACAGTTAGTAATTCCATGGGTGAATATGTAAAAGGAGATTCCACAATCAAAAGTTTCAAAGATATGCAAGAAAAGCACCCATTGTCAGTTAGAAATACCAGAAAGAAAACCAAGCAGAAAGCTGGGCTTAGCCTCTGAGAATTTTCAGGAGCAGGCTTTGCAGATTTAGAACAGAAAGTAGCTGTATATGAATGTTTAAAGAAGGAACAAAAGATAGTTCTTTAAAATGTGAGCCTCACAAAAGACCATATGAAATGCTTGTGAATATTTTATAAAGAGCTGGATCCTATGACTTTTCCAAAGAAAATGTCAATAGAATAAAACAGCTTAATTGGTAGATGAATAGCACTATAGAAATGAAGTTAAAGGAAGATAAGGAGCTACTCCAGAATTCTGCACACAGACAGGAAGTTGCTCTAAGAGGGATGGATGTTGAGAGATAGGACAAAGACCTGAGTCTTCTCAGCCGAGAAAGTCACTAGCCTCTGAGCCCCATTAGCCCAGTTAAATCCCTAGAAAATACTTGGTGGAAGGAGAGAATCAATTCCCACAAGTTGTCCACCAAATTTCACATGCAAGCCATGGAAATCACCCCTACACTCCACACAGACAACAAACAAACAAATAAATAAATAAATGTAAAATTTGCTTTTGAAGTTAAGAGATCGGCTAAATTGAAAAGTGTGTTCTGTAAGTGGTTAGGGATCCACATACGGAGACACAATGTTTAGTAATAGCTGGGAATTTCCTGAAGGGAATGATTTTTATCTACAGGTACAGGGAGTTCAATAAATATACATAAAATGTAGAGTCTATTAACAGACACACTTTAAGAAATTGAAATGTGGACCATAGGAGAAGATCTTAAGAGCACCCAGAGAACAGAAGACTCCTCCCCACTTACCAACAAATAACACAATAGCATCTTCAATGACCTGAATAACACCATCAAGATTGTACGAGAAAGTAACTATTGAACTGTAGTTGTTGCCCTGTCCACAGTAGGAAGAAAATGAAATACATTTCTGGACAGACAGGATCTCACCTAGGAAATATCTAGAGAGGACACTTGCAAAAGATAGGCAGCTGTATAGTAAGGTATGAGAACAGGATGGTATATGGGTAAAATAAAAAACATGAATGATGTCTTTATTTTTTTTCCGCTGTGTAGTATTCCACTGTGTAAATGAACCACGTTTTCTTTATCCATTCTTTGGTCGAGGGGCATTTAGGTTGTTTCCAGGTTCTGGATTTTACAAATAAAGCTGCTATGAAAATAGTTTAGCACATGTCCTTGTGGTATGATTGAACAACCTTTGGGTATATACCCAGAAGTGGCATTACTGGGTCTTAAGGTAGGTTGTTTCCTAATTTTCTGAGAAATTGCCATACTGATTTCCAAAGCAGCTGTACCAGTTTGTACTTCCACCAGCAATGGAGGAGATAATGACATCTTGAAATTTGCAGGCAAATGGATGGATCTAGAAAACATCATCATGAGTGAGGTAACCTAGACCCAGAAAGACAAATATAATATGTACTCACTCATAAGTGGTTTTTAAACATAAAGCAAAGAGAAACCAGCCTATAATTCACAACTCCAGAGAACCTAGACAAAAAGTACCCTAAGAGAGACATGCATGTGTGTGAAGTGTGTGTGTGTGAGAGAGAGAGAGAGAGAAAGAGAGAGAGAAAGAGAGAGAGAGAGAGAGAGAAAGAGAAAGCAGGATTGAATGAGATTAAACCTATATTAATATTAAAATTACAGCCATGTACAGCTAAATCAGAGTACTTTTGGTTATTGAAACATACTTGCACTATACTTATCTTGCTGTATATATATATATATATATACATGTATGTATATGCATATATTGATATTTGGCTTTCCAGGAAATAAGTTACCAGCTATGGTATCTGAACATTGGTCTTTCTGCTCTGAATTCTGCTATCAGCATAAGATGCCTTATAGTACTGACCTAATTCTAAGGGAGACAGAGGTAGGCAGATCTCTGAGTTTGAGGCTAGCCTGGTCTACGGAGTGAGTTCCAGGACAACCAGGACTACACAGAACAGCCCTGTCTCGAAAAACAAAAATTAAAACAAAACAACAACCAAAAGATGGTTAAAAGACATAGGAAGTCAGTTCCTCCCCTCCATAGTTTACTAACTTCTTTCCTTTCCATCTCTCTATTTCAGAAAAATGGGACCAGTTGGCAAACCAGAAACCTGGGCTTATGTCTGACTTCTCTCAGTATTTCTGTAATATTTGGTTCATTGAATCCTCTTCTGCCACATAGTTTTTCTTTTCTTACCTAATCTGACTACTTCAGCAGGTGCATTTGAATCTCATAGTTCCTAAATTAGGAGTTGCTTGGGACACTTAAAACAAACAAGCAAACTAGGTGCTGAAGACTGGCCCCCAGATTTTTGATTTGGTAAGTCGGAGCTGGCCAGAGGATTTGCACCCCTACCCAGTTCACAGCAAGCCTGGAGCTGTTCATCCGAGAACCATACTTTGGAACCCCCTTGGCTAGTTTTCCTAGGACTCTGCTGCCCTGGACAATAAGGGCATCGCCATAATCTTTCACGGTACCTTGCTTTGTAACTCTCTCTTGATCAGACGTCTAGAACTTGAATGCCATTGACATCTTTTATCTCTAATCAAGTGTAAGGAATGGAAAGTTTTGTAGTCTAGTGTGTCTGATATATGCAGCAATTAAGGTGAATTACTTAGGAGGGGTGCTACCATCTCTGTGTGAAATTTGTTATTTGAAATTCTAGAAATTGCCCCATGTCTTGCCTTCTTTTCTCTACCTTAAGTACTAGCTTAACAATAAATAAATAAGCAAATAATACATAAAATGGAAAGAAGAACTTAAGGTAAAATATTACAAATAAGAGACAAAGATGTTAATACATCATATAGTATACTGATATTTTTCTTTATCTAATCAGACCTTATATGATTTTATCTGTTTTCAAAATATAAGCACTTGAAATATTTATTAAATATGTTTTAACTTCAATAATTGAATCTATCTGTCCTTGATATTTAAAAAATAAACAAGCAATAGGGAAGAGGGTACCTGAACTGGCCTTACCCTGTAGTCAGACTGATGAATATCTTAAATATCACCATAGAACCTTCATCCAAGAACTGATGGCAACAGAAGCAGAGACCTGCATTGGAGCACTGGACTGAGCTCCCAAAGTTCAGTTGAAGAGTGGGAGGAGTAAGAATATGAGCGAAGAGGTCAATACCATGATGGGTACACCCACTGAAACAGTTCACCTGAGCTAATGGGAGTTCACAAACTCTGGCCAGACGGGAAGGAAACAGCATAGGTACAAACTAGATCCTCTGAATGTGGGTGACAGTTGTATGTCTGAGGAAGACTGCAGGAACACTGGCAGTGGCACCAGGATTTATCCCTACTGTTTTGTACTGGCTTTTTTTGAAATTTATTCTCTTTTGGATAGACACCTTTCTCAGCATAGATATAGTAGGGATGGCATTGGATCTTCCTCAAAGCAATGTGCCTTACTCTTTCTGAGGAGAGGATGGGGGTGGGGAGGAAGTGGGAACTGGGATTGGTATGTAAAATGAAAAAAGATAGTTTCTTTTCTTTCTTTCTTTCTTTCTTTTTTTTTTTAAAAAAAACTACTCTGTATTTTCAGTAATAACCCCATTACTAGTGTTTCCAAATTGCTTGCAAGAGTTACCATATCATTACTAAATATAACCCTGTTAGCAACATAGAAACAAACAATAAAAAATTATTCTAATCTAACAGAAAAAAGAAACAGAGAATGTGGGTACCTGCCTAAGGTCATAAGCTAAGTCATGTTGAATTCCATAGTGCACTTCTGTATCAAAATCCATACATAGTTTATCCAGGCCTGATGTTACAGGCCTATAATCCCAGTTACTCTGCAGGCTGAATCAAGAAGATGGAAAGTTCACGGCACATTTTGAGCTACAGAGTAAGTTCAAGGTCAGTCTGAACAATTTAGTAAGATCCTGACTCAACATAAACAGTAAAAACAAAAGCTGGGGATGTAGCTGGGTGGCTGAACTCTTGCCTAGCATGTGTAAGTCCCTTAGCCCAATCTCCAGTGCTAATTAACACCACAAACCCCATAGTTGTTTATATTTGGGTTAGGGAATCTCAGTGGCCGAAGAAGCTTCAGAGACCAGTTAATCCAAGAAGCAGATTCAGGCATCAAAAGAGGTGGAATATGCTGTCAAGTTTATCAGTGAGGGTAAGTATAATCAATAATGACAGGACCACCTATCACTTAGTGAGCAATTTATGCAGGATGCTATATTGTATTGTCACACTTCTAGCTCATTATGTGGCACACAACACAGTAGGTTTCTAATAAGCTGTGACTTACATTCAACTTGTGGGCGGCTTGGCATTGTCTGGGAGACTCTGCATAAATACTCAATGGAACACATCTTGCTGTGCCATGGCTCTGGCCCCCAGATTCTAGTATCGATAACACACAGCACTGCAGCATTGACTTCACACTCCCAGGGATGCCACTCATGCACAGATCTTTCAAAATCAGGCTTTTCTTGAGAACTACCCTGTCATTTGCACTTAGGCACAGAAATACATGCTTCTTCTGATGTTCTTATTATTGGCCCTTATTTTACATCAGTTGGCAAAACACTTCTGTCTAGGTTATTAAATGCATTTGACAAACATGATGAATATTTTCCTGGCTGGTAATAAAATATATTAAAAGGAGACGCCAAAGAATGGAGGAAGAACACAGATAGAATTATGTTATACTCTAAGACAAGAGTCTCCTTCCTGTTTTTTTTTTTTTTGTATTTTCAATTGAAATTCTTTGTATACAGTGTGGTCCGATTGGCTTGTATTTACCATTCTATTCTTACCATAATTCTCTATTTTGTTCACTAATTTTTTGGAAGTATTTTGGTAGAGTCCTCAAACTCACATATTTTACAAGTAGGGAATATTACCAATCTTGGAACCTTATAAGCCTCTGCTGAATTGATAAGGATTGGGGGCATATATTAATCTTGTTGAATTTATGATGATGTTGGACACTCACTTTTTACTTTTAGTTTCTGGAAAAGCTACACTTTTGAACATTTAAAAGTTCCCAAATTATAAATTAAAAAAAATTTAAGGGGTGTTCTGGCGAGATGGCTCAGTGGGTAATACTGGATGAGCCAGGTGACCTATATTTGATGACAGGAATCCACATGAAGGTGGAAAGAGAGAACTAACTCCACAAAATTGTCCTCGTGCCTCCCCATGCATGCACCCCACCCAAATAATAATTAAAAGATTTAGAATAGAAAGGTCTATAGTGGTTTTAACTTTTAAGTTCAGTTAAGTCTTCTCCTAGGAGCCTAAAAGGCAGGTTTCGAAGAAATACATCATTGTTCCAATTAGAATCTGGATGCTAGTGACACTTTGTTTTAATCAAACGCCATCAAAGCAAATGGACTGAAACTCGGAGATTCATTTTACAGGATTTTGATAAATAGTTGGCTGGGTGAGTAAAGACCATCATGAGAACACCCGTACAGGTAGTGTATTCTCACAGAGCTCAATTCTTGGTATCCTGTTCCAGTGCAAATTTGATAGAGTTTATTTAATCAGACAGCAGAGCACACATATTCTAATACTATATTCCTACACCCGACAGATTGTCAAAGGAAACCTCCTCAGAGAGATGCTTTAAAAGATCCATTTATTCAGGAGGCAAAAGAAAATCTGCATTTGTCCCTTTAAATTGGCATGTGAATTGGATTGCTGGGAGGATTTCCTTCCAGTTCTGATTGAAGCAACATCTTGAAAGTTTGCATGAATAAGGTTAGAAGAAGTGCCATACTGTGTTCTACAAAATAGACGGTTAAGACTAAGCTGCCCTCAAACAGCAAACCATTAGGGATCTTGACTGGTAATACAAAGGTAGTGCAAACACTGAAGACTCTTGGGCCAGTTTGGGCTCTTACCTGAAGTTATGTGTGAGACTACCTGTTGTAAGTGTAAGTATATTTAAATTCTTAGTATTTATTTATTTCTATGTGTGTGCCATGGAGTTCAGAGAACTGAATCTGTTTCATGAGTCTGTTCTCTTTCATTCAACCACATGTATCTCTGAAATAGAACCTGATTAACATTAACTAATTTTTAAAAAATTATTTTATTATTTAAAGCAATTTCAAAATTAAAACATATTCTGATCATGTTCTCCTCTTCCCCAGATCCTCACCTCCTCTCTATCCACCCAGTATTATTTCTCAAAACACAAACAAAAATCCAATACAACCACCCCTTAAAACCGAGAAAACAAAATAAAATCACACTTAAGATGGAAAAAAAACCCCACAAAACAATAACAACCAACCAAAAAGCACCTTCACTCCCCTCAAAAACTCCACGAAACTGTAACCAAATAAAAGCACATACAAAAACCTGTGGGGTCCATTAGATGTTAGTCAACTACTCCTGAACATGAAGCCAGTCCTGGAGTCGTTGATATACCCAGTAGGTATAGGTGACAGATAAGTTGTTAACCTTTACCCTAGAAGCTAGATTTTCATTCAATTGTTCATTCACTCATTCAAATATATAAAAAATTAAAATATAATAGAATAAAACAGAAACTATCTCATTGAAGTTGGACAAAGACAAACCAACAGAAGAAGCCCAAGAGAAAACACAAAAATCAGAAACTCATTTGTTCATGTACCCATAAAAACACTACACTGGAAGCCATAATATATATGCAGAGAATCTGGTAGAACCTGTGCAGGCCCTGTGCATGCTGCCTCAGTCTGTGTGAGTTCATACAAGCATTGCTCATGTTGATTTACAGGGCCTTGTTTTCTAGTGTCCTCCATTCCTGCTGGCTTTTACTCTTCTGCCTCCTCCTCTATGTGGTTCCCCGAGCTCTGAAGGGAGACATCCCATTTAGGGCTGAGTCTTCCAAGGCCTCTCACTCTCTGTGTAATGACTGGCTGTAGGTCTCTGGGTGTGTTCCCATCTACTGCAGGAGAAAGTTTCTCTGATAATAACTAAACAAGGCACAGATCTATGTGTATAGCAGAACATCATTAGGAGTTATTTTATTACTATATTGTTTCTTCTTCTTCTTCTTCTTCTTCTTCTTCTTCTTCTTCTTCTTCTTCTTCTTCTTCTTCTTCT
>PVIU01023691.1:0-26937 GCA_004026605.1 Ondatra zibethicus
GGATTCTCCTGTCAGGTAAGGAGCCTCCAGTTCACGTCTGCTTCCTGGCTTCCAGCTGAAGTGTGCTCATCTACAGCAACCCTGCATGGGGAATGGAACGCATGAACAACTACGGTGTCACTTTTTATTGTTTTTAGAGCTTTAAAAAATGTAAGTTTTCATTTAAATACACATAAATTTATATTTATTATCTCCACCAAAGGCGTTCACATGGTTCTGTAAACAATCATCCTTCAGAGCCTTCTTTCTCTTCCCAGACGGAAACTGCATCTGTGCGGCCATCACCTGCCCCTCACTCCAACCCCTCGCCTGCTGTTCTGTTCTCTGTCTGCCTCTGCTCCAGGTTCCCCACATAAGTGGAATCCTGCAGTGCATCTACATTTGTGACTTTCTCTTTCGCTTAGCACGTGTTTCACACATGCTGAGATTTCTTCCCTTTTAAGGCTGAATACTACTCCGTCACTTGGACATGTTTACTTTGCCCATCTGTTCATTCCTCTGTGGGGATGTGGGTTGCTTTTGTGAATAGCTCTGTGAGGAAGGGAGTGTGAATGGCTCTTCCAGTTCCCTCATGTCGGTCTCCTTGAAGTAGCCTTGTTAGGCATAGCTAGTGTCATTTTTAATTTTGAGGACGCTGCACACTGCCTTTCCTCCGTACCAGCTGTGCACAAGCACCCCACTTTCTTTAACCCTCAATGCTTGTTCTGCTCGCTGTTTGATTGGAGGCATGGGTTTTGTGAAGAGCAGGACACTCATCTTGTTGGTGGGAGCGTTTTGAGACAGTGTCTCACTCTGTCGCCTAGGCTAGCTTGAAACTTACTCTGCAGCCTAGGCTGGACTGAAATTCACAGGAGTCCTTCTGCCTCAGTTTCCCCCAGCTGGATTGTATGTCTGATTCACCATGCTCAGGTCTCACTGTGGATCTCAGCTGCGTTTCTTTCTAGTAGTGGTGCTGCACTTCTCACGAGCTCCTTGACCTCCTGTCTCTGCTGAAGAGTATTTACCTTTGCCCAGCTTTTAACCAGTGTCCACTTTCTTGTCCCTTTTGCCTCTCTTTAGGACTGTGCTCGTGGGTACCACAGAGGGAAGCTCCCAGAAAGTGGTGGCTGGGGACCCCGCCGTCTGCTGGCTCCTTGTGTGCCCTGCAGTTGCAACAACCACAGTGATGTCTGTGACCCCGAAACTGGGCAGTGTCTGGTATGTTTGCTTGTGTGGGAACTGACCTAAGTTTACAGTGAGTGATCAGCATGACCTGAAAGGCAGCCAGGAACCAGGCAGACCCTCCAGCAGGTCCTTGCCACATGGCTGCCGCCATCTCAGTCTCGAAGACATTGAAATCTCCTCCTCCTCCTCCTGTCACTGGGAAACTGGCAGGTTTTGTTTCTGTGTCTCCCTCAACAACGGATGCCTCCCTCACTCTGGTCCTCAGCAACAGGTCCTTGTTTCTCCACTACTCTCTGGGGTGGCTCGTTCTGTAGGACGGCAGGCCCCAGGAAGCCAGGATCCATGGTCTGTTAAGGGAAGCCCTTCATTCTCGTCATGCTGGGGTTGACAATCAACAGGCCCAATGCCTAGAGCTGTTTCCGTCTTAGCTCCTCACCTAGTACTCGGTCCTTGTCTGTCTTGTGCCATGTTGGTGAAACGAGCATTTATTACAGCTTATTTTTGAAGAGATTGCAGATAGTCCTTCTGAAGGGAGACCTATCTGAGAGGTTGAGTGGATCCTAATCAAACCTGTCTTTATCAGATGCAACAGGAATAAAACTTTTAAATGGAAGGGTGTTTTCTAGTTGCAAAGAGTGTGTAAAAATAGGTTTTTTTTTAAAAAAAAAATACTTGGTTGCGATTTCTCGCTCTGTCATTTCTTGCTACCGAGGGAAAATGTAGAGCCAGGGTGACCGGCTGCGTGGGGTCTCTGCTTTGCTGTTGTTCCTCTTTGGCTGCATCATATGCAGAGCCCTGTGCACAGTGGCCAAGCAAATAGTGAGGGACCGAGCAGCAGAGGTTTTAAATAGACCTGTGATGAGAATTGCGTGCACTTTGAGCTTAGAAATGCATCTACGTGCTCTTCTAATTTGAAGGGCGCTGGTTCAACTAATGGCATAAAATCTTAACTGATGCTCATTTGGTTGCTACAGGAACCTACTGGTGGCACTCTGTGACCACGAGTTTCTTCCCTCCCTGGTTTGCTTCCCAAGCCACCTGCCTGTTCGCTTCTGCCACCGCAGCTTCCTGTGTGTGAATGTCGGATCCTGGATTAGTTATTTTTCTGCTTTCTCTCCCTGCGTGTGAATATCGAATCCTGGATTAGGGGTTTTCCTGCTGCTGCCATGAACCAGAAGGAGGAGTTTATTTTGATTTTCAGTTCCAGAGGGGGAGTCCCTATGTTTGCCCTATGGAAGTCATGGCAGCAGCTGGCCAGAGCAGGAAGCTGAGGGATCACGTCAACTGTACACAGGAAGCAAAGAGTGAACTAGAAATGGGGCAAGACTTTAAACTCTCAAAGGCCACCCCTAGTGACTTGCTTCCTCCATCAAGTCTCCGTGTTCTCTAACTTCCCCTTAAACAGCACCAACAACTGGGGGCAAGTGCCCAAGTACATGAGTCTTTTCTCGTGCCAACCACACGAAGCCCAAAAGACACACGGGCACACCACTGGTCTCCATCTACTTTAGCTCTAAGGATCTCAATCCTGACTGCATCTGTGTCCTGGGTCTGTTTTCCTCCCGGAGAATGTATTAGCAGTTTCTAGGCTTATGTAGTCTTATGGTGAATAAAGGCCGCAGATCTGGAAAAGCCTCCAGAATTCTAGAAAATATAAAGAAACATACCCCACCGTCCTTAAGCATTAAAGAATACTTGCTGATGTGAAACACAGTTGGTTAAAAAGCTGTTCCCTGGTGAGAGTCATGTCTGATCTTTTCCCATTGCTTCTCTCTTCCACTGAAATGCTGACCTTCAGAACTGCCGCGACCACACGGCTGGTGACCACTGTGAGATGTGTGCTCCTGGCTTCTATGGGAAGGTGATTGGGTTGCCTGGAGACTGCACCCCATGTACCTGTCCTCACCGCCCCCCTTTCAGGTAAGTCCATGCTGGGCAGCCTGACATAGCAGCTTCCTGCATTCCTAAGCTGGCTTTCATTGTCTCCAATGAGAAGTCTAGTGTAATTCTGATAGGTCTAACTTTATATGTTACTTGGCCTTTTTTCTTTGCAGCTCTTGATATTCTTTCTTTACTCTGTATGTTTAATGTTTTGATTATTATGTGGCGAGAGGACTTTTTTGGATCCAGTCTGTTTGGTGTTCTGTAAGCTTCTTGTATCTTCATAGGCCTATCTTTCTTTAGGTTGGGAAAGTTTTCTTCTATGATTTTGTTAAATATATTTTCTGTGCTTTTGAGTTTAACTTCTCCTTCTATACCTATTATTCTTAGATTTGGCCTTTTCATGGTGTCCCATATTTCCTGGATATGTTGGGTTAAACTCTTGTTAGATTTAATGTTTTCTTTAACTGACGAGTCTTATTTCCTCTATTGTATCTTCTGTGCTTGAGATTCTCTCTTCCATCTCTTGTATTCTGCTGTTCATGCTTCTGTTTGTGGTTCCTGATCGTTTTCGCATGATTTCTGTTTCATTGGTTTGTGTTTTCTTTATTGTCTATATTTCAGTTTTCAAGTCCTGAATAGTTTCTTTCATATATTTGATTTCTTTTTCTTGGTTTTCTTTAAGTGATTTGCTAATATCTTCCAATTTTTTGTTTGTCTTTTCTTCCATTTCTTTAAGGGAATTTCTCGTTTCCTCTTTTAGAGTTTCAAACATTTTCTTGAAGTTATTTTTTAGGTCATTTCCTTTGCTTCTCCATATTTGGTTGTTCAGGTCTTGCAGTTGTAGGGTCTTTAGGTTTTACTGGTGTTGTGTTGTTCTTTGTAGTGTTGCGTGTGTTCTTACCTTTTCTATTCATCTTTTCCTCTAATAGATGGGGTTGGGGCTGTCTGAGATTCTGTTGAATAATCTTCTAGGTGCCAAAGAATCCAAAGCTCCAATGGTTGTTCCTCGTGGTAAAGCCAGTTTCACAGTTCTGTTTACCCAGTTGGTTACTCCTGTTCCTGGAAATAGCTCAGTGCTCCTGTGCTTTGCTCTACTCCCTTGGAGTTTGCTGTCTCAGGCCTACTTTGGCCTAGGTTACCGGGTTTGACCTGTTTCTCTAAATCCTGGTCTGGATCCCCTCCTGCAGAAGTCCCTGGCTTGGAGTTGGACCTGGAAAGGTTTCTGGCTCCAGTCTACTGCCTCAGAGTTCCCAGGCTCGGGTGTGCCCAGAACCACAGAGGACCTGGCTCAGGCTTACTCCCTCAGAGGTCCCAGACTCACTTTGGACCCGCAGAGGTTCCAGGTTCCTGCCTATTCCCTTTGATGTCCCAGACCAATGCCCAGACCCACAGACTTCCTGGCTCAGGCCTACTCCCTCGGAGGTCCCAGATTCATGCCTACACTGACTGAGGTCCTGGCTCAGGCCTAGTTCCTGGGAGGTCCTAGACTCACACCCAGGCCCACAGAGGTCCTGGCTTAGGTCTTCTCCCTTGAAGGTCCCAGATTCACATCCGGACCCTCAGCAGTCTCTGGCTCTGGCTCACTTGCTCAGCAGTTACTCCCCTGCACCTGTTCTGCTGGAGATGGTTGACTCAGAATCTGGTCACTGGCTCAATCCTGATCCTCCAGTGCCCTGGGACTGGGTTGGCTCTGGGACTGGATTTGCTCTTGGCTTCTGCTCCCGAGGGAGCTTGCTTCCTCGGGCACTCTCTGTCCTAGGTAGCTGGTTCAGTCCCACTCCTGTTCCGGTGGAGATGGCTGACTCTGAGTCAGGTCGCTGGCTCAATCCTGATCCCCAATGTCCCAGGACTGGATTTGCTCCTGGCTTCTGATCCCAGTGGAGCTTGTTTCCTCAGGCTCTCTCTGTCCTATGTTGAAAAAGATAATTTCTATACATATATTCCACATCTGTGGCCAATGGCTGTGTACACCCAGATAAATGTGTCCGTGGCTGTTTTGCCATTCACTGTGTGTATTTCCATACTGTTGAATAATGTACTTTATTTCCTCCATCAAAAAAGGATAACCATGTCCCCAGTCCCTTAGTCATATCTATGAGGCATGAGAATTTACAAACTTGAGAAGCCACAACTCACTTGGTTCATCTTCCCCATATTTATTTCCCTGAAGTCTGCCTGATTATTTAAGGAGATAGATGTTGGAGGTGGTTCAGGGATGGTAAGTCGTGCTGTGGATGTCCAGCTTACTCCCCTGCAAGGAACCAGAACTGATTTTCCACTTCCTTTGAGTCAGGTCCAGTAGCCTGCAGTTACCCATTTCAACCTCCAGGTGGCACCAGGACAGTTTTAAAAAAGATACTAATCAAAAGCTCCATCTGGGCTGTATCAGTTTACTTCTGCTGCTCTACCTGAGTTGAGCTCTAGCCGCCTGTCTGGCCACCCACTATAATCACTCAATGTTTAGGACGTGATGATGAATGAATACTTTAAGATAAAGATTTGAGCTAATGTCTAAAATTTTCTGTAAAACAATTTTTCTTTCAGTTTCAGCCCCACCTGTGTCTTGGAAGGTGACAGTGGTTTCCGGTGCGATGCCTGCATCCCTGGCTATGAAGGACAGTACTGTGAAAGGTACGCTGAGAACGGTCACAAGGAGCAAAGGACGCCTGTCGTTGTATCTCACGTGGGCTGTAGTCAGGATAGTGATCTGGGAGTCCCTGCACAATTGTTTGTGCCAATGGGAGGCCACATTGATATTCCATAGCAAGGTCTCCTAAAATGAGGATGTTATATTGGCATATTATTTGTGTTTTAATATATAAAGCTTGCCTGAAGGTCGGTGCAAAGCAGCCACACTAGTCAGCCATACAGGCAGGCAGCGATTGCACACACCTTTAATCCCAGCAGCCACACTAGTTAGCCATAGAGGCTGGGGGAGCCTTTAATCCCAGCACTAGAGAGGAGTATAAAATGGGAGGAGACAGGTCTCGGCTCAGTCTCGGGCTGAGGATTCGGGGGGCAGGATCACCCATTTCAGTCTGGGGTAGAGGTAAGAGCCCCGGGATGGCTGCTGTGCTTTTCTGATCTTCAGGTTGAGCCCCAGTATCTGTCTCTGGGTTTTTATCATTCGTGCTACAGTGCGTGTTCTGCATTTCATTTGCAAAAGGGATGACGGCCTCTGGGCAGAGCTGCTGTGTGTGTCCCTGGTTGGTGCAGACTGCCCTGTCTATACCTGCTGTCCCCGTTTCGTTAGGTGCTCCACAGGCTATCATGGGCAGAGCTGGTGTGTGTGTCCCTGGTTGGTGCAGACTGCCCTGTCTATACCTGCTGTCCCCGTTTCGGTAGGTGCTCTACAGGCTATCACGGCGACCCTCGTGCAGCAGGTGGCAGCTGCCAGAAGTGTGACTGTGACCCCCAAGGCTCTGTCCACAGTGACTGTGACCGCACATCTGGGCAATGTGTTTGCAAGCCGGGAGCCACGGGACTCCGCTGTGAGGAATGCCGGCCAAGACACATCTTGACGGAGAGCGACTGTGTGTGTAGGTGACTCTCCTGTGTGTATCTTATGTTAGGTTTTCCTTGCTGACCCACCTGGCTGTGACACCCACGGGGTCGGTGGGACACCACAAATCTCACTGTACTTTACACTTTATTGCAACTCCTTGATGTACATTGCTGTTGAATCTGCTGAATTGAACCTTTAGTTGTGCACAAATAAGCCAACACAACTTGGATTGTGTATGGTCTTGTGCGATGGTCCAGGCCGACTCCAAACATCACAGTTCTGCTTCACCTTCCTGTTTATTGACTGGGATTACAGAAACATGTACTACACCCAGCTAATACTTTTTATTTCATAATTTAGCTGTATCAATACTTCCTTTTACTGAAACCACGGATCAATCAGTGTGGAAGAGGGGTTGTTATATTGCCCAAATTTCGGGTCTCTTTAGTTTTCACCAGTTCCGACGGATGTCCCTGTTGAGTGGAGGGGAAAGTCATTTGGGATGTCTTCTTTGTAGGTGATGGGAGAGGGTTAGAGGGGACGAGTATCAGGGAATTGGGAAAGGTTTTTACTTTTGTTTCTGTGACTGTTATAAGCAAGCACTCCCCCAGGTGTGTTCTCCGCTTGAGGAGGAAGTACTGGCACACACTGAGACCGTGGGGTGGACTTTGGAGGGGAATACTGAACAACTTGTAGCCAGGCCCAATTCTAGATGAGCGGTGGCACTCTAAAGGTTCAAGGGTGGGAAGGCATGATGCCTCGGCCACTCTGAGGCTCGGCTCCTCCTTTCCCTGTGACTTTGCTGAGTCCCTGTTACTGCTGGAGAACTGCAGCTCCCCTGCGGCTGGATGAGAATGAGATGTGGTGCACGGAGCCCCTCTGTGTGTTCTCTTTATAACACCGTGACTTGGTCACTGGGTGATCAAAGGCTATTTGCGTTAGCTTTCATTTTCTCCCCGTTTTCTCTTCAAGCCTGTGATGATGAATGTGTGGGCGTCTTGCTGAATGACCTGGATACTATTGGTGATGCTGTTCTGTCTCTGAACCTCACTGGCGTTTCCTCTGCTCCATATGGGATCTTGTCAAGTCTGGAAAACACAACTAAATATTTCCAGGTAGGTACTAAGGGTGTGGAGATGGTGGGCAGAAACACCTGTCACTGAGAGAGAAGGAGTATTGGGGGAGGTGGTCATTTTTCTCCCTGGCCTTTCGATCCCCTATGGGTGGCAAATGACAAGTGTCCTCATCCCAGACCTCACTGGGGTCTCTGGGGAGCTCTGATGGAGTTGCTTTACGGACACCTCCTTGTACTTTCTGCCCACCGAAAGGAAGTCGGCAGCAACCCTCCTTCCTCTTCAACAGACCTTTGGGTATTTAAAAAAGCTATCCAGATACAAATACTAGGAATAAATCTGCCCCGTATCCTCTTTAGTGCTGGTTTATGCCAAGCATGAGCTATTTTCTGTTACATGTTGTTATTTTTAACTGGAGTTCAAGGATACAAAAATAGTCTTCCTCTTTAGAAGACAGTTAAAATCTCAGAGGGTCAATCTTTTGTTTGTGTTTTATCAAAAGATCTGACCAAAAGGAGAGGAAAGTTAAGAAATTGAATCATAGACAGTAGCCTTCTTTGGAATGTTAATTTAATTGGAAAATATTGCTAAATTTTTTACCTTCATATTACAGTTTAAAATAATCTATCCACCATGTCATGCAGTAGGACAATGGATGGTCATTACTAAATAGTATTTTACAGAAAGAGGCTCTTCTTGTGCATGCTCACTCCCCCCACACTTACACTCACACACACTCACACTCGTATCCACACACATTCATACACTCACACACACTCACAACCACACACACTCACATACACTCACTTTCAGACACACTCATACACTCATACTCACACACACTCACATACACTCACACACACTCACACACATTCATATTCACACACATTCATACTCACACTCACACACACTCCATTCACACACACTCACATACACTCACTTTCAGACACACTGATACTCACACACATATACACTCACATTCACACACTCACACATACTTACACGCTCACTTCACACGCACTTATACTCACACACACTCACATTAACACACTCACATTCACACGCTTATACTCACACACACATTCAAACTCATACTCACACAAACTCACACACACACTCACTCACTGGTGCTGAGGAGGAGCTTATGGACTCCTGGAAATACTTTTATATTACTTTTTATTAAATAGCAAAATGTGCTTTTAAAAGATGGGTGATTCTGCATTCATTAAGAAAATTCTACAAAAAGAAAGGAAAGGAGATATTTTAAATGTACTCCAGCCATCATCTACACAGTCAATAAATGATGTGCTCTGCCCGTTAGGTCCCAGGGATATTACTGTATTTGAATTTATCAAATGAAGTTCATAGTTGGTTCAGATTGTAACTAACCTTGAATGGTTTGCTCTAATGTAGTCCATTCATCCATCCCTTAACAATGCTTTGTGTTCATATCCAATACTCTCCAGAGGGCAGGAATGTGAACTGAATTGTTTCTATTTTTTACCAACAGAGTGAAATTGGGCAAGGTACGTACACTCTTCCTAAATAGTAATGTAGCTATTTCATAGCGCTGTGAAAGGTTTGCATAGCTAAACAAGAGGTTAGGATGTTGGGATGGATTAAGCACTTAATTATAAATAATCTTAAAAGTCTTTTCCTTATTGAATACATTTTAATTTTCTTAGTAAGTACTTTTTCATTATTGACAATTACAGTTAATATTTATAACTTTGACACTGAAATCAAGCTGTATTTGGTCTATGATGCCATCTGTTCGGAGTCTGCTTACTAGACCAGAGTTTGAATTTATGTCTGTCTGAGAGCAACCCAGAAGGTGATAGCAAGGAATAACATTGACAGTTGACAGTTGGTGATGGATGAGTGAGCCCTTTTGCTTTTAAGTAACTATTAAAAGCAATTACAATGCCTTTCTGTAAACCAAAAAGCAATTAGCCCATAATTCTCTGAAGAATGGAATATTTTAATGTGATACAGTAAACTATAACATTGCTTCTTTTTTTTCCCCCCCTTAGAGGTATTTATTAAAAGAAAATGCTAAGAAGATTCGGGCAGAAATCCAGCTTGAAGATGTTGCAGAACAAACAGAAAACCTGCAAAAGGAGGTAAGTTCTTTGCAAAAAAAAAACCCAGCTCCCCTCCAGCCTCCCAGGACTGTTGGAAGGAGGCCGCTTGTTCTTCCCAGCCACCCACCTAGCTTAGACCCAAAATAACCACACAGAAACTGTATTAATTAAATCACTGTTTGGCCCATTATCTCTAACTTCTTATTGTCTAACTCTTACATCTTAATTTAATCCATTTCTCTTAATCTGTGCCTCACCAAGAGGTCATGGCCTACCAGCAAAGTTTCAGCATGTCTGCCTCCTGCAGGTCCATGGCTTCTCTCTGACCCGTCATTCTTCCTCCCAGCATTCAGCCTAGCTTTTCCTGCCTACGTAAGTTCTGCCTTGCTATAGGTCCAAAGCAGTTTCTTTATTCATTAATAGTAATCACAGCACACAGAGGGGACTCCCACATCACAGGGCAGCTCTTGGGAGCCTTTGGGTTCCATCTGGTGGGTTCCAGGAGGCCCCAGATGTCTATGTTAGAACAGTTCTAACCCCATGATCCTCTGTAGTGAAAAAGGTTCCTAAGCAGATCACAGTTGCCATGCATGGTAAGGGAGAAGTAGGTGGTTTGCTTAGCTGATTGCTTTCTCTCCTTAACCTAAGAAGAACTAAAATATTGTTGAGGTTTCCTCCTTTTCCTAAATCATCATGGAGTTTGTGAGGTGGAGTGGCTTCGGTACTTAGTGGTCCTTGACTTGCAGGTTTCAGGCTGGGTTGAATCTGGTGGTTTTAGGTCCGAGATAGAATTAGCTTGGTTTTCATGTCAGTAGGGAATTATTTATTTTGTTTACCTCATGGAAGCATGTGAACCACCAAAACATCTTCTGATTGATAGTGGGTGGGAGGGGCCTGTTATCAAATATATTTTATTATAGATTTCTCAATATGTTCAGACGTACGCAGCCATGCATGCAGAAGAAAGTACCATCTTGACACCAGGAAATTTAAAACCAAAGATGATTTGATAAGAGCGTGCATGTTTAAGTGAGGACTTTGGGTCCCTCAGCAAGCAGATATTGTCTAGAAAATAATCTAATTAAAATAATTTTTTTCTCATCATGAAAGAAGCTTCTCTTTGGTGTTAAGGAGAAAATGCCTGCAGGCCCAATCGTGTTATTTGATAGTCTTTGATATTACAATCACAATCTTTTGACTTAAGAAATTACTGAAAAGAAATGACAGCTGAGGGTAGTTGTGTCAGCGTGGGGGCTGAGAGTTTTGTGGCCACGGCCTCACTCCCACGCCTAAGGAGGTGCTGGTGTGACCCCCATGTTACTGATCAGGCTGGAGGTGGATAGCTCTACTGGCTGCAAGATTCAGGTCTAAAGCAATCTTGCTGATGACTTGTTCTTGTCTCATAGGAACTAAAACCTCCCAGGCAGTGAGGTTCCACTTCCGGTAGTCAGTGTGAGATCCTGCACTGTACACTGACATTCTGGTCTCCCAGGCACTGAGGTTCCACTTCCTGTAGTCAGTGTGAGATCCTGCACTGTACACTGACATTCTGGTCTCCCATCTCAGAAAAGTACACGTTGTTCAGTCAACTCTTTTTTTTTTAAAGCTTTTTTTAATATTTATTTATTTATTTATTGTGTATACAGTGTTCTGTCTGCATATATGCCCGCAGGCCAGAAGAGGGCACCAGATCTTAATACAGATGGTTGTAAGCCACAATGTGGTTGCTGGGAATTGAACTCAGGACTTCTGGAAGAGCAGTCAGTGCTCTTAACCGCTGAGCCATCTCTCCAGCCCCCTGTTCAGTCAACTCTTAACTGTGCCAGCATCATGGCAAAGGCCTTGCTCATGTGTCTGCAGTAATGCTGGTGTGAGCAAGCCTACCACGCTGCCAGCTGTGTACAAGTCTAGCACACTTGTATAAAGTATATACTACTGCAGTGACAGTGACAGATGGTGCTGCCGCCAACCAAGGTGTTAACAGGATGGTATTTCCCCTGACGGCAATGTATCCCTGCTCTGCCACCAGGCTCATACATCCCTTATTCATTGAGTTCCTTGATTTTATCATATTCTCTGGACCCTGCTGTAATCACACATGATTATATTTTTCATGGCCCAAGGAGCAATGGCCTGCATCTTAAATGTGTGTGTGTGTTATACTTACACACATAGCAGTGCCATTTGGCTTAGGTGTAAGTACACAAAGCCTTTTTGTGTAAGGAAGCACACAGTGTATATGGACAACGGTATATCTCCTAAGGAGTCCTTTCTCTTGTCACTCGGCTACATGTGATTGTACTTGGGTGTTAATGTCATAAGAAGGCTTTCACAATTGGACACAAGCTTTGCTGGTCATCTAGACTGCTTGTAAAAATAAACCATCCTTTCTCACAGTGAGTGTGTCTTACGGGATTTTCAGTATCCAGTCAGTCAAATCTGAGCCTAGAAATATTTACCTTGGTGTGCATGATCATGTCATTTTTATGATCTGGATATATTTTGTCCCTTTAAAGAGGCAACAGCTTGTGTTCAGAAGCTCATATAATAGTAAACCACACTAACCTAGTCCTTCCTGCCCTGTCAGCTCACTAGAGTCTTAGCAAGCAGTCAGCAGGTGAGTAAAGCAACGACAAGAACTGTCAATGGGACTCAAGCCCTGGCCACGTTCATTGAGCAGCTGCACACAAACGTCAAAGGTAGCGTGGACGGGCTCTCCTTTGGGGACTTTGTGCTTTGTTGGTAGAAAGAGTCATGATCACCTTATGAAGCACATGAACAGTGTTGGGCTGGGCTTCCTAATGCCAAGGGACTGGGACACCCCATAGCACAAGGACCCTGAAATGCCCGGGATTCCTACAGTCAACCTTGAAGAGGCTTACCTAGTGATGTATCTTCTCTGTAGACATCATGGAAAAGGTGGCAGCGTTGAATGAGACCGCACGTGGGGACATCCAGCCACCCATTTCTGCTCTTCAGAGCATGCACCCGAACATTTCTTCTCTGATGGAACTTATAAAGAAAAGGAATTTCACAGAGTTGCACCAAAATGCTACCCTTGAACTCAAGTAAGTCCCGAGCACTGTTCAAACTACCATCAATGAGAGCCAGGCATTTGGGTGCTGGAGAGGGGAAATTGTGGGGAAAATGATCTTTGAGAATTAATATTGTTAAGTGAGGAGAGAGGTCCAGCTGTCCAGGAAATGAAGAGATGGGTACCTGCCCCTCCATATACAGAAAACAGATCAGGGAAACCAGTATAGTCCATCTCTGCGTACTGTACAATAGGCTCTGTTTTCCTGTGACTCGTAGGTTAATCTCACCTCCTGCAAACCAGAGAGCATAGTGAACTGTTATGTAGATCACATACAGGATGATCTGTCAAGGAGAATAATGGAGAACACTAGGCAATCAACTCCAGGACAGCTGGACACTGTCAGCATCACAGAGCTCGGTCCTGCAAGCCCTCATAGAACCACACAGTGTGCAGCCCCAGAGAACGGTTGTTCGTAGACTCGGGAACTTGCAGTTTCCTTCCTGGCCCTTTCTAGCTTTTTCCACATGGTTGGTAGCTGGCACTGTCTTTCTGTTAGGTAGCTTGAGGATCATTTTAACCAGTTACATGAGACTCGCCCATGCTCCATTCTTTGCAGTAGCATTGGAAGTGTTTGTGAATTCTGTTATTGTGAATTATCATGTGATAGATATCTTGGGCAAGCATTTTCTGTTATTTTCCATATTTCTATGTGTTTTCATATAGATATTTATACTACAAGTTCTCGCCCTCTCCCTCCCCTTTCTTGTCCCACTCCACTCCTCCTTTTTCTTCTCCTTCCTCTCCTATTTTTCCTCTCCCTCCTTCTTTTCCTCTTTCTTTCTCCTTTGAGGCGGGGTCCCACTGTGTATCCCTGCTGGCCTAGAACTTAAAATTGTCTTGTCTCAACCTCCTGAAAGCTGCATTTATAGTATGTGCCCAAGCAAACTCTGCCCTGCCTATCTGGATTTCAGGGCAGTGTATTACCAGAGTAGAGAGTAGGACCAGATCATTTAGTCCCAGGATCTGCACGTGGAGGCTCCCTAATGCTCAGTTCCAGATCAGTTCCACAAGGATGTTAATGTAAGCACTGTACACTTTTCCTCAGCAACACGCACATTAGGTTCATCATTCCTTTTGCCCTTGAACGTATCTTTGACCTGTTTCTTTGCTTGGATGGAACTTAAAAGGAAAGGCTTGGTTGGATAGGGTTTGTAATGAGATCTCATAGTACAGTCACTCGAATGTTGGTTCAGAGAGTCTGGACAGGCCCCGAGAAAACCGAACTGAACGCTGTGAAGGCAGCAAGATGCCAGAGCAGGGAACAAGACCACAGAGTGCCCAGCTATGCGGGCGAGAGTGGCAGCTCTGTCTCCTGCTGCTGCCCCATGTAGGACAGAATCCTTGCCTATGACGGAGCTTATTAAGATGTAGATTCCTGGGCTGGCCGTCCTAGAGACCCAAAGCCACCCTGTGGGACTCCCCTTCCTCACACCACTCTTTGGCCACTCAACAGACAGATTTGAGCCCCACATGCAAACGTGATACCAGGATTTGGGGATACCCAGAGAGGCAGTAGAGCCTTTGTGCCCACCAGAGCTTCTAGACCACTTAAGAAGAGTTCACTTTTTGAGAATGCATTTGAAACAAAGCAGGGAAGGCAGGGCCAGCCCCTCTCCCTCCCCACTGGCTGGGTTCTCTGGGACTGCCGGTTCTATAATTGCATCTCCCTTTCTATTTAGAATACAATTGTCAATCAGATTCTATACTTCTCTCTTCCATCTATAAGTGAAGTTATGACTCAGGGGGCCTTTATTTTAAACAACAGGAATTCAAAATGAATTTTTTTAGCCTCCACTTTTTAGTTTCCAAGATAACCCTCTTCCAATGTCACAGGTTGTTTCAGGGATGACTTGTCATCATATTACTAATTATAGTTATAAAATTCATGCTCTGTGCTTCAGTCTGGGTAATCAGCTTTGGCGCACAAGCCAGTCATTCATTCAGTGCCAGACCACTGCCATCTTCAGGGACCTACTGCAACTCCGAGGATTCCATGTTACTGCAACTCCCAGGATTCCATGTTGCTGCAGGTCCCAGGATTCTCAGCATTTATGGCTGAGAGTCTTTAAGGCTGTGCGTTCAGATGAGGAAAAGGACAAGAAGCCTGCAGGGAAGTGTGGGAAGGAGTGTGTGAAAGGTCATCTAGCCCTGTCGATGCTGAGGCATGCATGGGCAGCCCGTATATGGCGGGTCTATTGAACTTGTCCATGTTGGGCTTCATGATCTAAGTTGATGAGGATGACTGACCAGGTCTCTTCCTCAAGAGGGCACCAGATCTCATTACAGATGGTTGTCAGCCACCATATGGTTGTTGGGAATTGAACTCAGGACTTTTGGATGGTGGCTCAGATGGCTCAGCAGTTAAGAGCACTGTCTGCTCTTCCAGAGGTCCTGAGTTCAATTTCCAGCTTCCACATGGTGGCTCACAAGCATCTGTAGTGGGATCTGATGCCCTCTTCTGGCATGCAGGCATCCATGCAGGTATAGTAAGGGCCAGAACTTAATGTCCTCTGAACTCTGCATATTTGACATGGCACTTATACATCCCTTCCCTCATTACACACACATGCACACAAAACATATAAAGAAAGAAAAATTGCTTCTGGTCTTAAGCAATCAGGATTCATGCTAAGCTTGGTCATTTACACTCATAATCGTAACAATGAGGAAGGCTGAGAATCTTTTTGAGTCCAAGACCAGCCTAAGGAGTATAGCCAAGACCTTTCTAACAAAAACAAAAACAAAAACAAAAACAAGAAGTAAGTCACTCTATGTTCATAGAAGAAACTATGAATATAGGAAAATCTCTTATTAGGGTTTCAAGACCCAAGTTTTAATTCCTTTTCTATTTATCAGGGCTGCTAAAGAGTTATTGTCACGAATTCAGAAGAGGTTCCAGAAGCCTCAGGGAAAGCTGAAGGCGTTGAAGGAGGCAGCCAGTGGCCTCCTTTCAAACCACAGCGAAGAACTGCAGGCGGCAGAGGAGCTCCTGAGGGAAACTGAGACCAAGACCCAGGAGAGCAACCGCCTGCTGCTCCTCGTCAAGGCCAACCTGAAAGAGTTCAGCGTGAGTCTCAGTATCTCCTTCCTCCTCAATTAGGACGGTCACTGCTTAAGTGTGTTTGTAAACAGCGCCAACTTTAGCATCTGACAAAGGGAGCCTGGCTACTGGCTTCAGCCGGTGGCGCTCGGTGCCAAAGTCAGAAGCTGGCTTGCTTTCACTATACATCCTTAATTGGTGATTTTTGATGCAGGAGAAAAAGCTGAATGTTCAAAAAGAACAAAACTTGACCTCAAAGCTCTTCGCCAAAGGAAGAGAATGGGTAGATTCCGCTACCACTCATGTGGATACTGTTCAAGACACCCTAACAGTAAGTGCCAGTTTGGGCAGCCATGCCAGTTTCCAGAGTAGCCACACACCTCATTCATGTGTATACATGCACACTAGTAAATCAGTATGCTTATATTTACGTTTTCATTTCTCCATGCAGCAGCTGGAGCAGCACAGAGATGAGCTCCTTTTGTGGACCAGTAAGCTCCGGAGCCACGTAGACGAGCTGGTCATGCAGATGTCCAAACGAAGAGCTCGTGTCCTGGTGCACAGAGCTGAAAGCCATGCCTCTGAGCTGCAGAGCCTTGCAGGTGTTTTAGACAGGTAGGGGTGCACAGTTTTCATAATCCAGGAAGTGCCTGTCAACCCACCGACCAGGGCGAGGATGGCTTTTTTGATTACCGCATTGAATCACTTTTATGCTGTGGTTGTGTGCACACATATGCATGCACACTCATGTATGCCTATGCATATGTATGCACATATATGTAGATGCATGCATACTTAGAAGACACATGTGAAAGCCATAGGACAATTTTTGATATCACCCCTTAATGCTATGCACACATTTTAGAACGGTGTCTTGGTGACTAGGAACTCACTAGGCTAGCTGGCTAGTAAGCGCTGTCTCTCTCAGCCTCTCTAGTGCTGGGATTATAAACCACTATGCTTGCCTTTTTCACACGGACTCTGGGAAACGGTAGGAAAGTGCTCATGCCTTCAAACCAAGCATTATGCTGACCGAGCCATCTTCCCATCACGGAAAAATCGAGGGTCCTATTTTACTTGTGTGGCAATTCAGATTCCCTCCTGCGTCTGCCAGCTTTACTGCAGGCATGCATGTATGATAGGGAAATGCAGACAGAATACTGTGCTGCCAGGACAGGCTAGCAAGGCTTTCTAAGTACCCACAGTGCTCAAGCGCTCGGTGTGCGAGATGCACAAGGACACTGTGTTCTCTGCGCATCTTGTGTTCATGGAGTCCGTGAGTCAAACTGAGGATGTGGCTGCTCATGCTCCACCTGCAGAAGTCTCTTTGCCAGTGCTCAAAGAACCACATCCGGCATTATCTGCCTCCTGGTGGTCTATGCTTGTAATATTAGAATAGAATTATTTTTCCAAAAGTGTGTGTGTGCTGCTGCCCACAGAGACCAGAAGAGGGCATCAGATCCAAAGGAGTTAAAGTACCAGGCTCTTGAGCACTGCCCCACATGGGTGTTGGCACCTGAACTTGGTCTCTCAGCAATTAGTTAAAGCCACCCCTTCAGCTACCATCTCAAAGTTGCTTTAACTAATAGTTGCACTTACTGCTTAAACTTTTCCTCACCTTGTTAAAAAGCTGCAGGCCAGCAAGGTTCCCAGGCTTATCTGCATATTGGACTTAACCTAGGGCACCACATCAAATACTGGTGTCTTGTACCTTGTTCTTCCTCCCCCAAGATGGTGACTTCAGTTTTTGGGGTTATGGGTTATGGCTTGGGATTTACAGTTTTTTCCCCGAGAGAGAGAGAGTTACAGTACTGGGTATTGAACCAACCAAGGGCCTCATGCATGCCAAGCAATCACTGTAACATGGAGCTAGATCCACAGTCCTCTTCGTACTTTTATCTTGAGATAAGCTCACCTTAGTTGCTTAAGCTGACCCTGAACTCACTGTGTAGCCCAGGCATTTGTGATCCTCCTGACTCAGCCTCCTAGTCTAGGCCAGGAGGCCTAGCTAATCTTGGGGTGTTAATTATTTGGTGAATTTATTTCTTTAAACTTTGCTATAAAGGATGGATGTGAAAAGCTTAGTGGGAACATTTGTGAATGGGAAAATAGGCATTGAGAAGCAGTGTCATGAATAGGTTACATAACAAAAGCAATTAAAACCGACTCAATAGGCGATCGCCCAATTTATGTGCTGAACTGAATGGCTGTGAGTACACAGCAGCCAGTGACAGAGAATGGAGATAGAGCCTCCGCTTCTCTGTATCATCTTCCATCATCCGTAAAGAGAGGAAATCTGGGCTTCATCCACGGTTAGATTAAAATCTTCATAATTTAGTCTAAGAGTAGTAAAAGCAATTTTACTATGAGTATGATAGTCAACATTAAATAACATTTAATTTATAAATCCTTGGATTTTCCAGTCAAATAGCAGCAGACAATAATTGCTGATGTCTGGGATGGGAACTTCTCAGTTCGAGAAGGCTGAGGGGGAAAATAAAGTGCTTCCTTGTCACAATTCATTGTCCGCATAGAGCTAGTGAAATTGCACCCTGGCCAGTTGGCAAATTCCTAAACTTTTTGCCTGCTTGGTAGAATGAAGTTCAACTGATTGACATATTATCTGACCCAACTGCAGAAGTCCAGGCAAATCTCATTAAATTGGGGTATAGCCTTTGGGGACCACCTCAGCATCCCTGCTGTGGTCAGAAAGCTTTTTTGAAATGACAAATGGTTTGCAAGAGAGATTATACACAACCCACGCATGCAGGGGCACCCCAACACGGACCGTGAACTTAACATGGAAAGTGGGGGACAGACAGCAGGAAATGATAATGGCTCTCTAAGGGAAATGGCCATCATGACTTTGTGTTGATTAAAAGCGGTCGCCATGACAGGCAGCTTCTCAGGCATGTCTTCTGTGTGTAGAGGGGAAGCCACTGATTGCTAGTTCTGGCTTCTTTCCTAAGGAAAAAAAAACTAGCAAGCTTTCAAGTTCAGTAGAGGCACCCACTGTATTCATGAGTGACTCCACTAATTTGGTTCTTTTTAATAACGTCTCTACATAATGCTGACTTGATAGAGACCTTGAAAATGTTAGAAACGTGTCCTTGAACGCCACCAGCGCAGCCCACATTCACGCCAACATCCAGATCATGATGGAAGAAGCAGAGAGACTGGCCGCTGATGCTCACAAGACCGCGAATAAGACAACCTTGGTGAGAAATAGCCAGGGCTTCATTGTGCATCTTCCTTTTCTGCATTCCTTGCATGTCTTCTAGAATAGCAGTTCTCAACCTGTGGGTTGTGACCCCTGGTGGGGGGAGGGTTGAACATCCTTTTCATGGGGGTCACCTAAGACCATTGGAAAAATACAGATATTTACATGACAATTCACAACAGCACCAAAATTACAGTATGAGGTTGCAACGGAAATCACCACAACATGAGAAACTGTATTAAAGGGTCGTGGCATTAAGAAGGTTGAGTTACCACTGCTCTAGAATTTTTTGAGCGTACACTCAGTGGCTCAAATGTGTTTACCCACATTCTTTTCTTGTGGAGACTGTTTGTATTCTTTTTTTCGGCATATCATATGCCCTCTAATTCTTAAATCATTTTGAGAGAACAGGGTCTCACTGTGTAGCACAGCCTGGCCTTCAGTCCTGAATTCAAGTGAGCCCCCTGCCCCAGCCTTCTGGATAGTTGGAAATGCATTGGACCATCTCACCTATATTTTTAAGTCATTTTTGCTTCTTTGTGGAGACTAATGACTGCAATTAAAGACAAAGGAAAATCTCAGTTTCTTCTGATAAAGACGTTGATGCCATCTGTTACCCACTCACAGTTTTATAATGGCCAAGTCCCTTCTCTATATACGTAAACATGTCTCTGTATTCTTCCTCTCAAACACTGAATTTCCCCTCCGGCTCTGAGGTGGACTTTTTGTTCTGGAAGCTGGCTGTTGATCTTCCAATGGGCCTGCTCTCTCTTGGGGATTACTATGTGTGAATTGTTCTGTTTTTCAGATCTCGGAATCCCTGGTTTCTCAGGGGAAAACAGTTCTGCAGCGCACTTCCAGGTTTCTAAAAGAAAGCATCAGTGCCAGGAGGACGCAGCAAGGTCAGTTTGCATTTGGAGGAGCAGGATGAGTGCTCATGTGGTGATGAGCATCCTCAGAGGACTCTCTTCCTAGATCAATTTGAAGCTCCCCGTGTCTCTCTCTCCTTAATGTAGTGATTTTGTCTTATCTCAACGTCGTGCGATTCTCAATCTTATTCTAGTGTCGTCATTTACTTGAACGTGCACGCTTCTTTGTTCTTAAGCCTTCCTTATGACCAAATTCCAGGGGTTGCCCGAGTTGGCACTGCCGCTGTTCTTCCTGGTGAATGTGGGGTGCTTCTCTTTTGTTCTCAAGCCTCCCAGGTCCTTGAGGAAAGGGGTTATGTCCAATGCCATCTTTATATTTTCCATCTGACTCAAACCTGATAGGCCCTCATTGAAATGTTACTGGATTAAATCATAAAAAATAAGTCCTTTTCCATAAATACCTATACCATTCAAGAATTTCAACAAGCAATCACCTGGGACATATAAGAGCATAACATAAAATGCCAAGAATCTGTTCTATGTGAGAAAATATGCAGGCATGGGATTTTTGTTGATGTATAATCTGCTTCTCACATTGATGCAGGCAGTTTGTAGGGATAGTATTGAACCCTCCAGTAGCTCCATGAACCAAGGGCTGGACTTTCTCACAGCTGTCAGAATCAAGAGCTAGGCCCAACTGTAGCTGACTGAACCAAGGGTTTGGGCCTGGGCATTTTTGTTTGTTTCTTTGTAAGGAGACAATTTAGAAACTCCCCTGTCCTCTGAATGTTACATCTTCACAGTTCTTGTTCACCAATTCAATCATAAATGCTGATGGGCTTTGGCTTCAGTTTGCACAGGGAAAGGTACACTGAACTCTGAACTTCTTGGCAATTATAATTCCATGCTTTCATCATGTGTTCAAAATGCTAGCTGTGGTTTCACATTGTGAACAGAAACTGTAAAAGTTTTGATTCAACAGTGTAAATTAAAATAGAAGGAAGTTGAGGTAAGTCCAGACTCAGTAGGTGAAGGGAATAGAAAAGAGCTGATTGGCCAGAGTGACAGGTTGGGGACCACCATCAGGGTTTGACAGCCTTGAGGAGAAAAGTGGCAGGTTCCAGCATGGGGAGCAAATCATGAAATCTGACAGTTTAAACAGTTCTTCACCTTTGTGCTTTTAGGAACTTAGGCACGAAATTCAAGGACAAGTAATCGTACAAAAGGCATTAGCAAGATAGATAAAAGGATCCAACCAACCAAACCCATCCCCAGTATCTGCAATGAATTGCTAAGAATTGTTGGGAAAACTCTCAGTGTTGCTGTAGATGGATGAGGAAGGATCAAGCTGTTGCCTAGGCAGTGTTTTAGCGAACTAACCTAACGTGGACCCTTTCGTCCCCTTCCCATAGGTATTACACTGAAGCTAGATGAGCTGAAAAATCTCACGAGTCAGTTTCAAGAGAGTGTGGATAACATCACGAAGGAGACCAACAGCTCCCTCTCAATACTTAGAGAAACTCCTGGAGGTAAGCAGAAACGAATTTCATGGTGTAATTACCTTCTCGTTGTAAAAGTGCTACACGTAATGTCTCCTTAGGAACTACGGTCAGAAGTGAGAGCAAGATTGGTTAAGTTTCAACTTGCGAAGGAGTGTGACTTAGAGGTGAACACCATGAACCTCTTTAAACCAAGTTCGCACTCCGTAGAGGGTTATGGTTACACTCTGAAGAGATTTAGGGCCTTCTGTAACCATGTTAGTTACTGACTTTGAAAATGGGTTTGACACAGCACTTCAAGGACAGAGGGACCTTCCAGAGAGGTCAAGAAGAGAAGAGAATGTTATTGCCTCCCCGTGGATGGGGCCCACACTCACTGTGAATGTTATTGCCTCCCCCCCCAATGGGACCATGCCCATTCACTGTGAATGTGGCAAATTCAGGAATTCTTATTCTGTGATCTTCCTCCCTCAGGCGAGGAAACATTGTAAAGTCAGCCTGTTCATCCCTGAACGGTGATGATTTGGAAGCACATGGTTCTCCAGCACTTTAAGTTTTGAGTCATAACCCAGATGTGTGGCGCTATCTGCACTGTGTACATGATCCCAGTCCTCAGTGTTTGCTTCAAAGGCTCACCTGGTGCTTCCTCACCTGGGAATTTCTCTTTTCCTTTCTTTTCACCACCCTAAGGAAAGTTATCCTTCATCTATTTTAGTCAAACACATTTTTATTTGGGCCCGTTTAAACTTACAGAAAAGTTCAGAGAGAAGGGCAGAACTGCCTAGGGATTTTCTCGCTTATTTTCTGGGGTCTTACCATGTAACCCAGGCTGGCATCACCCTCATGATAGTGTTGTGCCTGCTTCCGGGTACTGGAGTTACAGGCGTGTGCCACCATGCCTGGCTTGGTTGCTGTATACTTTTATACGGCTTCTTCCGGAACGACTGTTTTGCTCTGTGTGCTGAGGCATTCTCAGGTGAATAACAGCCCCGTGAAGACGTCCTCACCCAGGTGTTCTTGAATAACAGAATTCCTTTTCCTTTAGCATCCACGTCCTCCCTGTGCTGCTGTTCCTTGTAGCAGCCAGTCCACAGTGTGACAAAACACATTCACACATACATGTGCACACACTAAATAAATACATGAGGTAATTAAACTCCTTTCGGTTTATCACCCCAGAACTAGACTAAGGCCATGGCCACTAGCCACCGCTTTCATAGTCACGCTGTGCCATTGAACTCATGTTCCAGGGAATTAAGTATCCAAGTTATTCCATTGGTTCTCTAATGGGGCGATAGATGGAACATAGGAACATGCAGCCTTAATTGACGTGACAAAGCAAGAAGCCTTGTTTTGTAGTCAACAGGAAAAATGATGGTTGGAATGTGGTTCTGTGTAAAGCAACGCTTGTAGTTTTAGCCTTGTCCCAGCAGGGTGCGTGACTGTCCGCGTCTTTATTTTAGGTATGAGAGAGAAGGGGAGGAAAGCCAGAGAGCTGGCTGCAGCCGCCAACCAGAGTGCGGCGAGGACACTAGAGAACGCCCTGGGTTTAAGCCTGAGGGTGGTCAACACATCAGTGGACCTGTCCAGAGTGAACGCCACAGTACAGGAGACAAATGCCCTTCTGCGTAACTCCACAATGACCAGTACGTCGGTGGGCCGCCTCTCTCCTTTGAAAGCCTGCAGCCTGCGAATTGGGAGAGAGCCGGGGGCACAAGGAGGCAGAATGCAAATGCCCTACCATGTAGATTCCCACTTGTGAAGGAGAGGGGCCCCGGGGAAATGCACATCGCCAGTGCGTGAATTCTTCGTGTATTCCAGGGTTTGATCACTCTGTTCTGCCTTACCCAGTGTCTTAGTAATGAGCACTGCCCTTCCCTTCTTTCCCTCCTACCTAACTCTCTTGCCACCCCTTTCCTCCTTGTCTTCATTAGCTCTGTTGGCTGGAAGGAAAATGAAAGACATGGAAATGCAAGCCAACCTCTTATTCGATCGACTGAAGCCTATGAAATCGCTGGAAGAAAACCTGAGCAGAAACCTGTCGGAGATCAAGCTTCTGATCAGCCGGGCCCGCAAACAGGCAGCTTCGGTGAGCTGGGCTTGTGGCTTTTGATACCACGACTCCCAGAACCTGGGTTCCAGCTCACAAATCGTGGGCTCTGCCTTACAGCTCCTGGGCTCCTGCTCACAGGTCCTGGGTTCAGCTGCCCCAACTTTCCGGTCCTCAATAACGCTACGTCCTCTTAGGCTCATCTTGGGATCGTTAAACCATTTTTCTTGGAATCCTGCTCATGTTTAGTGTGTTTCAAAGATTCTTAAGAAAAAGCTGTCCTTTATGGGAATTTATGGTTAATGCCTGATCATAGCTTACCTTCCTGCTATGAGGCCATTAAGTGGTTTACATCTGGTGCTGT
The DNA here is from genome assembly GCA_004026605.1 of Ondatra zibethicus. Classification (NCBI taxonomy): domain Eukaryota; kingdom Metazoa; phylum Chordata; class Mammalia; order Rodentia; family Cricetidae; genus Ondatra; species Ondatra zibethicus. The sequence continues at coordinate 23,850 of PVIU01023691.1, forward strand.
TCCTTCAGTTCACCAATTAATTTTTAATGGTGGGGGTATTCTCCAGATTGAGCAGCGTGGGCCTCGCCCTCCAGGACTCTGAGAAAACAGTTTGCATGCATACAGATGCTGAACCAGTCTACTTCACTAAGTGCCTGATATGCCAGAGACTCGGTCAAAGTTGGGGAATCATTCAGTAACTACCCGGGGTCAATTCACTCGTTCTCAAGCACATAGTAGGACTCCTGAGAGAGAGTACTGTTGCCACAGTATGAGTCCCTAGAGAGGAAGAGTGTGACTCCTGATCCCAGCTTGGTCTTTCTGCAGCTTTCTAGGCAAAGGCACTCTGGTCTCTCCTAGAGTTTGCCTTTCTATAAAAGGATGCAGGTTCACACGGGCTCTGACTTCCTTCTGTGTCATGGACAGCCTAAGTCAACATAAACCAAACTTATAGTTCTAGATCTCATGGTTAATGCAGACTTGGAAGAGTTGAAATTAATAGAAAATCTATACACAGATAATTATGAAGAGAGCAATATGTAGTTAATAACACTTTATAGCCTTTATTGAGTGATATAATAATATATTACCCCTGCATTTATTTAAGAAATGATCATCACAGCCAGGCAGTGGTGGCACATGCCTTTAATCCCACCACTCGGGAGGCAGAGGCAGGCGGATTGCTATGATTTTGAGGCCAGCCTGGTGCACAAAGCGAGTTCCAGAACAGCCAGAGATACACAAGAGAAACCCTGTCTCGAAAAACAAATAAACAAAAAAAAAACAAACAAAAGAAATGATCAAATACTTGTACCAGGCTTTTTCTTTTGGGCCACCAAACAGCTCCCAAATCATGACACAGAGACTTATTATTAATTTTGAATGTTTGGCCAAGCTTAGACACATTTCTGGCTAGCTCTTTTAACTTAAATTTACCTGCTTCTCTTCATCTACCTTTTGCTTCAGGACTTATTACCTTTCTTTCTTCTGTATGTCTCACTTTAACTGCTTCTCTGTGGCTGGCTGGCATCTACCTGGCTTCTTGCCCTGGGTGTGTCCCTTGTTCTCTCCTTCTTCCTCTTTCTCCCAAGTCTCGATTACTCCTCCTATTTATTCTCTTTCCTGCCAGCCTTGTCCATCCCTCCTCTGCCTAGCTATTGGCTGTCCAGCTTTTTAATTAGACCAATCAGGTGCCTTAGGACAGGCAAGGTGAAACAGATGCAGCATGTCTTTACATAATTAAACTTATCCTTACATCATTAAACAAATGAATCATAAACAGAAGAGCACACCTTTCCACAGTTACCGCAATACTCCACTGCATAAACAAAGGTAACAAATCTTTGCCTAGTTAAAATAATATTTCACAACAACTACTAGTGGGTCAGGTGGTACGAGTCCACAGTAACAAGGTATTAACTCTTATGTAAGTGAGACAGTTCCCTGTGTAACTGGGCCTATTGAAAACTAAAGGGCTGGAGCTAGGCTTGGTGGTGCGTGCCTTTAATCCCAGCACTTGGGAGGCGAGGGCAGACAGATCTCTGTGAGTTCGAGGCCAACCTGGTCTACAACTAGGGCGATTAACACAGAGAAACCCTGGCTTGAAAAATAAAAAAGGAGGAAAACTAAAGGGCTGGAAAGACTGCTCAGCAGTTCAAAGCATTTGCTGTTCTTGTGGGAGATAGGATCCCAGGTCAGGAGGTGGCTCATGACTGCCTGTAACTCCAGCTCCAGGAAATTTGATGCCCTCTTCTGGCCTCTGGGAACTCCTGCACTCACATGCATATATATCCAGACATAGACACACACACGTACCAAAAAAAAAAAAATCAAGTAAATCTTAAACAAAACCAAGAAAAATTAAGTTCTTCATCGTGGCACACGCCTGTAACCCCAGGCTGAGGAAAGGAGGGTTATACATTTCAATTGGAGGCCAGCCTGATCTACAGAGTGAGACACTGTCTCTAAATAAACAAATATAATAAAGCCTAATTTAAATGACTGCCCTGTATCTAAACAGCCTGGGTTGTCTCGCTCTGTGAAGCCAAAAGTGTTATGAATTATGTCTAGAAGAAATGCTTCCCAGACAAAGTAGATGGGCATCTCCAGCATCCTGAAAACCTGCCCCTGCGTCACAAGTCATGGACGCTTTCTCTTTCCCATCAGATCAAGGTTGCGGTGTCTGCAGACAGAGACTGTATCCGAGCCTATCAGCCTCAGGTTTCCTCTGCCAACTATAACACATTGACGCTGAACGTTAAGACGCAAGAGCCTGACAACCTTCTCTTCTACCTTGGCAGCAGCACCAGTGTAAGTGAGCGACCCCGGGGTGTTTGGGAATACAGGTGTTTTCCTGGTGAAAACATCACAGTGGCCACCCGGAAGTCAGGGATAACCTTTGCTACAGTTGTAGTGTTGAATTTCAAACAAATGCAAAAGTAACCACCTGGGGTTTGGGCAGATAGGTCTGTGGGTAACACAGTTTTGCCTGAGAATCTGAGCCTGAATCCCAGGACCCACTCACACAAAACCTGGGCATTGTGGTGTACATTTGTGTTTCCTGAACTGGACAGGTAGAGGCTGGCAGATCTCTGGGGCTCCCTGGTCAGCTGGCCTAGTCTGCTTAGCTAAATACCAATGAGTGAGGTCAGTGAGTACCAGGGGCCCTGTTTCAAAAGGTAGATAGCACCTAGGCATACACCTGAGGCTGTCTTCCAACCTCCCTGTTAACATGCCATGCTAATGTACATACATGTGAACTTACATGGACACACACACTTGTATAGAGAACTCCACAAGTAGGAAAGTAACACATCTGACCAGTGTCCCCATCTGCAACCTTATTGGTACACCTTGGGTACCAATAATGCCTCTGTCGACTTGAGGTGAGTCTCAGATTGTCTGGCATCACCCACGTTCCTCCTGCCAAGGAGCTGCCTATGGTCCTCAGATGACGAGATTCCTAGAGAAGACCACTGCTCCTTTAGCTGTTTTCAGGAGGGATCCAAGCCCTTGGATCTTGGGAATGTCAGGGAGGAGATGTTAAGGCACAGAGGAGACACAAACCAGAGCTCACTCCCTTTTGTGGCTCCTGTCTTTATATGCACAC